>RXID01021635.1:0-32659 GCA_005019695.1 Trichopus zeylanicus subsp. travancoricus
CTGGAACTACTACTACTACTACTACAACAACAACAACAATAACTATTGCTTCTACTACTACTACTACTACGACTACTGCTACATCTAGGAATACTGTTGCTGCTGCTATTCTACTACGACTACTGCTACATCTAGGAATACTGTTGCTGTTACTATTCTACTACTACTACTGTTGCTAGAACAACAACTACTACTGTTGCTAGAACAACAACTACTACTACTATTACAACTACTACTGCTACTACTACTACTACAACAACTGGTACTGCTGCAGCTACTACTACTGCTACTACTACAGCGGCTATTTATACTTCTACTACCACTACAATAACTACAACTTCTAATACAACTACAACAACGACAACTACTACTACTACTGTTGCTACCATTTCCATTGCTGCTACTTCTAGTACTACTACTACAACAACAACAACTACTACAACTGCTGCCGTTCCTATTGTTTCTACTTCTACTACTACTACTACTACTACTACTACAACATCTCTTGGTACTACTACTACTACTACAACTACTACTATCGCTACTACTGCAACTCTACTTCTATTACTGCTACTACTGCTACTACCGCTACTACTTCTACTACTACTACTATTACGACTACTACTGCTACATCTCAAACAACAACTGCTACTGCTACGATTACTGCTATTACTACAACTGCTACTATTATTGCGGCTAATGCTACTACTACACCATCAGCTACCGCAACTACTACTTCTGTTACTACTGCTTCTACTACTCCTGCTACTACTACCAGTATTACTATTATTGTTGATGCTACTGCTACTACTACTACTATTACTAATACTTTAACTACTACTACTTCTACGAATAAAGCTACAGCTGCTACTACTGCTACGACTGTTACGACTACTACTACTACTACTATTGCTATTACTCCTACTATTGATATTGCTGCAACTGCTACTACTACTACTACTACTGTCGCAGCTAGTGCAACTACTGCTACTACTACTAATTCAACTACTACTACTACTATTGCTACTGCTACTGATACAATTAATTCTTTTCCTACAACTTCTACTTCTGCAGCTAGTGCTATTACTACTACAACTACTATTACCACTACTACTGCTATTGCTACAAGGACTACAACTACGGCTACTACTACTACTACTACTACAACTACTATGACTGCGACTACTACTACTTCTACTACTTCTATTATTACTACTACTAATACTACTACAACAATAACAACTACTACTACTAATACTAGTGCTACTACTATAGCTGTTGTTATAGTTACTACTACCACTACTACTTCGACTACTACTACAACAATAGCTACAAAGGCGACTACTACTTCTACTATTACTGCTACTACTACTGCTACTACTATTGTCACTACTACTGCTACTACAGCTGTCACTACTACTACTACTACAACACACTAGTACTATTGCTGCTGTTGCCGCTACAATTTCTACAACAACTACAGTTGCTGCGACTATTACAACTACTACGGTGACTACTATTGTTGTTGCTCTCACGACTACTATTACTATTGTTGCTACTACTAATGCTACTACAACTACAACTACTCCTACTACTCCTACTACTGCCTCTGCAATTACTACTGCTACTGCCACTACTGCTGCTACTCAAAGGGCTACATCTGCAACCCTGGCTACCACTTCTGCTACTACTACTGCTGCTACTACTACTAGTACAACTACTACTACAACAACTATTACTACAATGACTACTACTACTACTACTACTACTACTACTACTACTACTACTACTACTACTACTGTTACTTCTACTATTACTTCTACTACTACTACTCCACTCCTAATAAACTTACTACAAATACTCCTAGTACTAATAGTACTAATACTATTATTATTACTACTACTGCTACTACTACTACTGCTACTGCTACTACTACTCCTGCTGCTACTACTACTACTACTACTTGCATTATAACAACCACTCCTACTACTACTATTACTAATACTACGACGACCTCTACTGCTCGTGCTACTATTGCTACTGCTACTACACCTACTACTACTACTACTACTACTACCACCTCTCCTACTACTACTACTACTACTGCTGCTGCTGCTGCTGCTATTACTACTAGTACTACTAGTATTACTGCTACTACTACTACTACAACTCCTACTACTACTCCTACAGTTCCTACTACTGCTCCTACTACTACTATTACTACTATTACTATAACTACTGCAACAACAAAAACTACTAATTCTACTACTACCACTTGTACTACTGCAGCTACAGCTGCAACAGTCATGACTACTACTACTACTACACTTCTACCGCTACTACTAGCACTACGACTATAGCTACTACAACAACTATTACTGCTTCTACTACTGTTACTACTACTATTACTACTACAACTACTGGTTTTGCTACTACTACTACTACAACAATAACTATTTTTACTACTACTAATACTGCTGCTACTGCTACTACTACGCCTACTTCTACTGCTTCTACTACCATTACTGTTATTATTGCTACTACTTCTATAGCACTTCGTACTACTACTCCTATTACTACTACTACAACTCCTACTTCTTCTACAACTACTATAGCTACTACTACTACTATAATAACTATTATTGCTACTACTACTACTACTACTTTTGCTGGTAATCCTACTACTACTACTACTACTACTACTACTACTACTACTACTATTACTACTACTATTACTACTACTACTACTCCTACTACTATAATAACTATTACTACTACTATTACTATTGCTACTGCTACTCCTATTACTAAACCTACGACTACTCCTATTACTACTAATTCAACTATTACATCTACTGCTACTACTGCTGCTACTACAACTCCTGCTACTACTACAACTACAACTACAACTACAACAACTGCTGCTACTGCTACATTTACTGTTACTACTACTACTATTCCTACCATAAATAATACTATTACTACAACACAACTATTTTTGCTATTGTTGCCACAGCTACTAGTGCCACAACAACTACATTTGCTGCGACTACTGCTACAACTACTGCTACAACTTCTGCTGCTACTCTTACAAGTACTACTGCTGCTGCTGCTCTTGCAACTACTACTACCACTACTACTACAATGACCACCACTACTACTACTACTGCAATAACAACAACAACATCTTCTTGTACTACTACTAGTACTACTGCTACAGTTGCTGCAACTACTACTACAACAACTAAAACTAATACTACTACTACAACTACTATTATTACTACTACTACTACTACTACTAGTAGTTATACTACTACTACTAGTACTTGTACTACTACTACTACTACTACTACTACTAGTACTTATACTACTACTACTAGTACTTGTACTACTACTACTACTACTACTACTAATACTACTACTACTACTACTACTTCTACTTCTTCTACTACTACTACTATTACTACTACTACTACTACAACTACAACAACAACAACTACTACTACCACTACTATTACTTCTACTACTAATACTACTACCACTACGACTACTACTACTGCATGTACTACTACTACAACTACAACAATAACAACAACTACTACTAGTACTACTACTACTAATACTACTACCACTACAACTATCACAACTACTACTGCAAGTACTACTATTACGATACCATTACTTCTACTCCTACAACTACTATTATCACCAATACTACTATTATTATGACTATTATTGCTACTAGAACTACTACTACAACTACTACTCCTAATACTACTACTCCTACAACAACAACAACCACTACTACTATTACAGCTACTACGTCTACTACTTATACTACTATTTCTCCAACTATTCCTACTACTGCTACAATTACTACTACTACTCTTGCTGCTATTTCTATTAAAATTGCTACTACCACTACTTCTACTGCTACTCCTGCTAATACTGCTACTACTACCATTACTATTACAATTGCAACTACTACTACTACTAATACTGCTACTATTACGAATAGTCCAACAACAACTATTGTTACTACTACTTCTACTACTACTCCTACTCCTATTACAACTCCTACTACTGCTATTGCTACTACTAATACTACTACTACTTCTACTACTACTACTACTATAGCTAATAGTACTACGACAACCACAACTTCTACAACAACTACTACTACTTCTAATACGACTACTACTATTACTACTGCTTCTTCAACTACTACGACTACTGCTACTGGCACTTCTACTACTATTACATCGGCTGCTCTTGCTGCTGCTACTACTCGTACTACTACTACCACTGTTGCTGCTATTGCTACTGCTACTTCTATAAATTCTACTGCGACTACCACTACATCTACTACTACTACTATGACTACTACTCCTACTACTACTACTGCTATTACTACAACTTGAGTTACTACTACTCGTACAACTACTATTACTACTACTAATACTACTATTACTGCTACTACCGTTGCCACTACCCCTACTGCAACTACTGCTACTACAACTCCTTCTACTACTATGACTATTACTGCTACTACTCTTATTACTACAAATTCTCCCTCTACAACTACTAATACTGCTAGTACTACTACTCCAACTACTACACTAATACTCCTACTACCAATAGTAGTAATATTACTATTACTACTATTACTACACTAATAATCCTACTACCAGTACTAGTAATACTACTGTTACTACTGCTACTACTACTACAACTACTACAACAATAACAACAACTACTACTACTACTAATCCTACTACTACTACTACTGCTGCTGCTGCTATTACTAGTAATACTACTGCAGCTGCTGCTGCTACTACGACTTCTTCTACTGCTACTAGTGCTACTACAACAACAACTACTACTACTATTACTTCCACTACTACCACTATGACTACTACAACTACTACCACAGCTACTACTGTCACTACAGCAACCACTAGTAATACTTCTTCAACTACTACTACTACTACTACTACTATTACTAGTATTACTACTACTACTACACCTACACCTACTACTACTACTACTACTACTGCAACTACTACTACTACAACAACAACAACTACAACAACACCTACTACTACTATTACTGTCACTACCACTACTATAGCTACTACTACTACTACGACTATTACTATTACTACTCCTCCTACTACTGTGAGTGCTACTACTACTACTGCAACTACTAGTACTACAACTTCTACTACTACTATTGCTGCTACTACAACCACTACTGCTAGTGTTACTACAACTATTATGATTACTAATACAACTACTACTTCTACTACTACTACTACTAGCACAACTATTGCTACTACTGCTATAACTATTACCACCACCACTACTACTACTCCTCCTACGGCTACTAACACTGCTACTGCTACAACTACTACTACCACTATTACCCCTGCTACTACTGCTACTACTACTACTCTTACTACTACTACTACTACTACTACTACTACTACTCCTCCTCCTGCTACTACTACTGCTGCTGCTGCTGCTGTTGCTACTTCTACTACTACTATTACTCCTACTACTGCTACTTCTACTAGCACGACTACTACTCCTAATACACCAACTACAAATACTACTATTACTAATAGTAATACTACTATTATTATTACTGCTACTGATACTACTACTACTACTACAAGAACTGCAACTACTACTACGACTACTACTAGTATTACAACTACCACTCCTACTACTATCACTGCTAATACTATGACTGCCACTACTACTCTTACAACTATTCCTAATACTACTATAGGTACTATTTCTAATACTAATAATACCACTCCTGCTACTACTGCTACTACTACTACTACTACTACTACTATTACTGATATTACTGCTACTACTACTACTACTACATCTACTGCTACTCCATCTACTACTCCTACTTTTCCTACTACTACTCTTACTGCTACTACTTCTACCGCTACTACTACTACTACTACTACTACTACTACTACTACTACTATTGCAACTGTTACTACAACTACTACTTCTACAACAACAACTACTTCAACGACTACTACTAGTACTATTACTTCAACTACTATAACTACTATAGCTACTATTACTGCTACTACTAATACACCTACTACAACTACTACTATTGCTACTACTACTACTACAACTACTATTATTATTAATACTACTACTACCACTACTGCTGATGCTACAACTACTTCTACTACTACTTCTACTACCATTACGGCTACTACTGTCACTACTATATAGCTACTCATACAACTACTCCTATTACTACTAGCACTCCTACTACTACTACTACTACTACTATTACAACTATTGTTACTACTACTACTCCGACTCCTATTACTAAACCTATGACTACTCCTACTTCCACTACTACAACTATTACTTCTACCACTACTACTACTACATCTACTACCATTAATACTACTACAACTCCTGCTACTGCTACTATTTCAACTACAGCTATAAGAACAACTACAATAACAATAGCTCATGCTACTATTAATGCTATTACTACTACTACTACAGTGAATACTATTACGACAACACAACTACTTCTGCTACTGTTGTCGCTACAACTAGTGCTGCCAAAACTACATTTGCGGCGACTACTGCTACTACTACTACTACTGCTGCTACTGTTGCTCTTACAACAACAACTACTACTATTGCTCTTGTAACTACTACAATGACCACTACTACCACTTCAATGAGTATTACTACTACAATTACTAACACAACAATAGTAACTTCTTCTGCTACTACAACTAGTACTATTGCTATAGCTGCTGCTACTACTACTACTAAAACTAATACTACTACGACATCTACTATTACTATTTGTACTACTACTACTACTACTGTTGTTGCTGCTTACTACTACTACCACTATTACTACTACTACTAATACTACTACTGCAGCTACTAGTACTAGTACTACTACTACTACTAATACTACTACTACTGCATCTAATACTACTACTACTACTACTACTACTACTACTCCTCCTCCTCCTCCTCCTCCTCTTGCAACTGCTACAACTCCTACTACTACTGCTACTGCTACTACAACTATTACAACTACTGCTGCAAGCACTAATATCATACTACTATTACTTCTACTCCTACAACTATGATTATAGAAACTACTGTTGCCACTATAACAACTCCTACTACTACTACTACAACCACTATTACTGCAATTTCTCCTTCTACTACTACAGCTACTACTATTACTGCTACTATTGTTGCTACTGCTGCAGCTCCTGCTAATACTATTACTGCTATTTTTATCACTACAGCTACTACTACTACTTCTACAGCTACTCCTACTACTACTCCTACTACTATGAATACTATTACTACTGCAACTACTGTTACTACTCATACTAATACTATTACTGCTACTACTACTATTACTACTGCTACTACTATTACTACTACAACTACAACTATTGCTACTACTACTTCTGTAATACTCCTACTCTTATTTCAACTCCTACTACTACCATTACTACTATTGCTCTAACAATTACTACAAAAAATACACTACAACTTCTACTACAAGTACTACTGCTAATAGTACTACTACAACAACTACTGCTACTGCTAATACGAATACGACTACTACTACTACTTCCTTAACTACTACTACTGCTACTGCTACTACTACTACCACTACTATTGCTTCTACTACTATTGCTGCTGCTGCTACTCAAACTACCACCACTACTACTACTACTACTGTGCTGCTACTGTTACTGCTACTTCTACTACTACTACTATGACTACAACTACGTCTTCTACTACTACCACTATGACTACTACTCCTTCTTCAACTACTACTACTACTATACTACAACTACAACTACTACTACTTTAATTACTACTACTCGTACAACTACTACTATTACTACTAGTAATACTACTACTACTACTCCTACTGCAACTACTGCTACCCGTACTACAACTACTGCTACTCGTACTGCTACCATTACTCCTACTAATACTACTATTACTCCTACGACTGCTATTACTACTCCTACTGCTACTACTACTACTCCTACTACTATGACTATTACTACTACTACTACAATTAATGCAAATTCTCCTACTACAACTACTAATACTGCTATTACCAGTACTCCTACTACTACACTAATACTTCAACTACCAAAACTACCAATACTACTGTTACTAGTAGTAGTAGTAGTACTACTACTACTACTACTACTACTACAACTACTACTACAGCTACTACTACTATTGCTACTACTAATACTATTACTACTACTACTGTTACTACTACTACTACTACTACTACAACTACTACTGTTACTACTACTACTACTACAACTACTACTGTTACTACTACTACTACTACTACTACTACTACTGTTACTACTACTACTACTACTAATACTACTATCAATACTACTACTATCGCTACTACAACTAATACTACTACAACTAATACTACCGCTATTAGTACTACTATATCTACTACTACAACAACAACTACAGCTACTACTAATACAAATACAACAACTACTACTACTTTTTAAACAACTATTACAACTGCTAGTACTACCACTACTACTATTACTTCTGCAGCTACTACTACTACTGCTGCTTCTACTACTACTACCTCTATTAAAACTGCTACTACTCCTACTACTATTGCTGCTACTTTTTATACTACTACCACTGCGAATATGACTACTTCTTCCACTACTACGACTATGACTACGACTCCTACAACTACTATTATTACTACTACTAATACTACTACTACAACTACTACAACCACAACTACCCCTACTGTAACTTCTGCTACTCGTACTACTACCATTACTTATAATAATACTACTATTACTCCTACGACGACTACCACTACTCCTACTGATACAACTATTTCTTCTACTATTGCCATTATTACTACTACTACAAAAATTAGTACAAATTCTCCTACTACAACTACGAATACAGCAAGTACTACCACTCCTACTACAACACTAATAGTTCTACTACCAGTACAACTAATACTACTATTACTACTACTACTACTACTACAACTGTTACTAATACTACTGCAACTACGACCACAACTGCTCCTACTACAACTACTACTACTACTACAAGAACTACTATTACAGCTACCACTAGTACCACTACTACTACTACTACTACTACTACTACTACTATTGCTGCTTCTACTACAACAACAATTACTACTACCACTACTACTAATACTACTACTATGTCTATTACAACAACAACTACTGCCACTACTTCCACTATGTCTATTTTTTCGACTACTACTACCACTACTATTACTACTACTACTATGCCTACACCTACTACTACTGCTAGTACTGCTACTACTACTACTACTGCTACTATAGCTACTACTACTACTACTACTACTACTACTACTACTACTACTACTACTACTACTACTACTACTACTACTACTACTACTACTACTACTATTACTACTACTACAACTACTACAGCTACCACTACTACTTCGACTACTACAGCTAAAACAATTACTACTATTACGATAACTACTACTACTACTACTACTACTACTACTACTACTACTACTACTACTACTACTACTACTATTACTATTCCAACTAGTACTCCTACTACTACTGCTGCTCCTATTAGTACTATGACAATGGCTACTATGACAACTACTACTGCTACTACAATTACTACTGCTACTACTTCTACTACTATGACAACTATTTCTACTTCCATAGGTACTACTATTTCCGCTACAACTGCTACTAATACAACTACTATGACCTCCACTACTACTACTATTGCTACTACTATGACTACTATTTCTACTACCACTGCTACTACTACTTCCACTACAATTGCTACTACTACAACTACTACTTCTAGTACTACTTCTACTACAACAACAACTACTATTATTAATACTAATACTACAATAACAACAATAGCTACTACTACTACTACTACTACTCATACAACTACTACCACAACCCCTACTACTACTACTTCTATAACTACTGCTACCATGACTACTTCTACAACTTCTACTAGTGCTACTACACCAACTACTGCTACTACTACTACTACTACTACTATTACGACTACCACTACTACTACTTTTGCTGCTACTCCTACTACTACAACTACAGCTCCAACTACTACTTCTACTATTATTACTACTACTACTCCTACTATTGCTACTACTACTACTATTACTACTACTATTACTATAGCTTCTCCAAGTCCTATTACTACTCCTTGTCCAATTGCTACACCTAATACTTCTCCCACTACTACTACTAGTACTTCTAATGATATTGCTATTGCTAGTACTGCTATCAATACTTCTACTGCTACTGCTGCTACTACTATGACTACTACCCCTACTTCTATAACTACTACTTGTGGCAGTAGAAATAGCACTAGTAGTAGTAGTAGTAGTAGATGGAGAACTAATAGTAGTAGCTGTAGTAGCGAAAGTAGTAGTAGTAGTAGTAGAAGCAGCAGCAGTAGTAGCATTACTAGCAGTAGTAAAAGTAATAGTAATAGCAATGATAGTAGTATTACTTGGAGTGACAACGCTAGTATTAGTAGTAGTAGTGGTGGTAGTTTTAGTAGTTGTGGTGGTGGTGGTGGTGGTGGTAGTTGTAGTAGTAGTCATATTAGTAGTTTTAGGATTTGTAATAATAATGGCCGCAGCCGTGGCTGTGGTAGCAGAAGTTGTAGTAGCATAAGTAGATGTAGTAGGAAAAGTAGTAGTAGTAGCTGTCATAGTTATAATAGTAGAAGTAGTGGTAGTAGCAGCAGCATCAGTAGTAGTAATAGTAATACTAGTAGTAGCAACAGTAGTATGAGTCTCAGTAGCAGTAGTTGTAGTAATAGAAGAAGTAGTAGTAGAAATAGTAATGAGAGTCGTAGTAGTAGCAGCAATTGTAGTAGTAGTAGTAGCAGTAGTATTAGTAGTATTGCTGCTAATAGTAGAAGTAGTAGTAGTAGCAATAGTTGTAGTAGTAGTAACAAAAGTAGTAGGAGTAGTTGTTGTAATTCTAGTTGTAGTAGCAGTAGTAGTAGTAGATGTAGTAGTAGTAGAAGTAGTAGATGTAGTAGTTGTTGTTATTGTAGTAGTAGTAGTAGTAGTACTAATAATAGTAGTAATAGTAATAGTCACAGTATTAGAAGTAGCAGCAGCAACAGTATTAGTAGTTGTGGTAGTAGAAGGAATAGTAGTAGTAGTAGTAGTAGTAGTAGTAGTAGTAGTAGTAGTAGTAGTATTAGTCGTGGTAGTAGTAGTAGTAATATTAGTAATAGTAGCAATAACAGTTGTAGTAGTAGTAGTAGCAGTAGCAGTTAGTGCTGGTAGTAGTAGTAGTTGTTGTTGTGTTACTAGTAGTAGTAGTACCAGTAGTGTTAGTAGTAGTTGTTGATGTAGTAGTAGTAGTTAGAGTTGGTTTAGCAGTAGGAGTTATAGTTGTTTGAGTAGTAGTAGTAGGTGTAGTTGTAATTCGAGTTGCAGTAGTAGTTCTAGGAGTAGCAATAGGTGTAGCAATAGAAGTCGTAGATATAGTTGATTTAATAGTGGAAGTTGTAGTAGTATTAGGAGTAATAGTAGGAGTAGTAGCAGCAGTTGTTTTAGTAGCAATAGTAGCAAAAGTAGTAGTAGTAGTAATAGTACAAGTAGTAGCAGTGGTGGTGGTGGTAGTAGTAGTAGCTATTGAATTGGTAGTAGTTGTAATCGCAGTAGTAGTTGTAGTAGTAATAGTAGCAGTAATAGTAGCAGTAGTGGTAGTAGTAGTAGTATTCGTAGTAGTAGTAGTTGTAGTAATAATAGGAGTAGTAGTTGAAATAGCACCAGTAGCAATAGTAGCAGTAGTTATTGTTGCAATAGTAGTAATAATAGTAGTAGTAGTACTAGTAGCAATGGTAGTTGCAGTAACAATAACAGTAGTCATAGTAGTGGTAATAGTAGTATAGTAGGTAGAGAAGTAGTAGTAGTATCCGCGTAAGCAGTAGCCGTAGTAGCAGTTGTAGCTGTAGGAGGAGAAGTGGGCATAGTAGTTGGAGACGGATGTATAGTAGTTGTAGTAGCGGTAGCAGCAATAGTAGTAATTGAAGTAGTAGTAGTAGTATTAGCAGTAGCGGTAATAGTAGTAGTAGCAGCAGCAGCAGCTATTGCAGCAGTAGTAACAATAGTAGTAGAAGCAGTAGAAGTAGTACTAATAGCAAAAGTAGTAGTATCAGTAATAGTAATAGTACTAGAAAAAATATTAGTAGCAATAGTAATTGTAGTAGTAGTAGAAGTAGAGCAGTAGTACGGTGATCGTAGTAGCAGTAGTAGTAGAAGTAGTACTGCTAGTAATAGTAGTCGTCTTAGTAATAGTAGTCATAGTAGTAGTGGTAGACGTAGTAGTTGTAGTAGTAGTAGTAGCAGCAACTGCTGCAATAGCAGTAGTAGTAGTTACAGAAGTAGTAGTGGTAGTGATAGTAATAGTAGTTGTAGTAGTCGTAGTAGAAGTTGTAGCAATAGCAATAGTACAAGTAGTAGTTGCAGTAATCGTAGTTAGGGAAGTAGTTATAGTATCAATAGTAGCAAAAGTAGTAGTTCTTGTTGTAATAGCAGAAGTAGTAGAAGTAGTAGCAGCACTAGTAGTAGTAGTAGAAATAATAGCAGCGGTGGTAGTAGTAGTAGTTGGAGCAACAGCGGCAGTATCAGTAGTATTAGTAGCAGTATTAGCAGTAGTAGTGGTGGTGGTGGTAGTAGTAGTAGGAGTAGTAGTGGTGGTGGTATTAGTAGTAGTTATTTTAATAATAATAGTCGTAGTCGTAGTAGTGGTAGCTATAGTAGTAGTAGAAGCAGAAGTTATAATAGTAGCAGTCGTAGTTGTAGTTGCAGAAGTAGTAGCAGTATTAGTAGTAGTATTAATAGGAATACTAGTAGTAGCAGCAGTGGGATTACTAGTAGTAGCAGCAGCAGCAGTAGTAGTATTAGTGGCAATATTAGCAGTAGTAGTATAAATAGTAGTAGTAGTAGTAGTAGTAGCAAGAGTAACAGCTGAAGCGCTAGTAGTAGCAGCAGTAGCTGAAGTAGTTGCTGTAGCACAGTAGCAGTTGAAGCAACAGTCGTAGTAGTAGTAGCAGTAGCAGTTGAAGCAGTGTAGCAATAGCAGTACTAAGAGTAGTTGCTGTAGCAGTTGTAGTAGTGGTAGTAGTAGTAGCAGTTGTTATTGTAATTGTAGTATTTATTTTAGTAGTAGCAGTAGTGGCAATAGTTGGAGCAGGAATAGTAGTAGCAGAAGTAGTAATAGTAGTACTAGTAGTAGTAGTAATAGAAGTAGTCATAGTAGTAGAGCAGTAGTAGTAGTTATAGTAGTAGTTGTAGCAGAAATGGTAGGAGGGGTAGTATTATTAGCGGCAGCAGCAACAACAACAACAATAGTGGTAGTAATAGTTCTAGTAGTAGAAGGATTAGTAGTTATAGTACTAGTGGTAGTAATAGTCAGAGTAGTAGCAATCGTAGTAATATTTGTAGTAGTAGACGTAATAGTGGAAGTAGCTGTAGGACTATAACTCATCGTAATAGTAGTAGTTGTAGCAGCAGTAATAGTATAGTAGTAGTAGTACTAGTAGTGGTAGTAGGTGCTGCAGTAGTATTAAAAGTCATAGTAGTAGGAATTGTAGAAGTATTATTTGGAGGAGTAGTAGTAGTAGCAGTAGTTATAGCTACTACAGTAGTAGTAGTAGTAGTTGTTGTAGGAGTAGTAGTAGTCATAGTAGCTGTAGCAGTAGTAGTAGCTGTAGTAGTTATAGCAATAGTAGTAGTAGTAGTAGCTTTTGTAGTAGTAGTAGTAGTAGTATAAGTTGTAGTAGTAGGAGAAGTAGTATTAGTTATTGAAGTTGTAGTTGCAGTATTGGTAGTAGTGGTATTATCAGTTTTAGTAGTTGTTGTAGTAGCAGTAGTAGTGGTAATTATAGTAGTAGTTGAAGCAGCAGTAGTAGGAGCAGCAGAAGTAGAAATACTAGTCATAGTCATAGTAGTAGTTGTAGCGGTAATAGCAATAGTAGTAGCAGTAGTTGTAATTGTAATAAACATTATTGTAGTTCTATTAGCATTTGTACTAGTAGTCATAGTAGAAGTAATAGAAATAGTAGTAGTAGTAGTAGTAGTAGTAGTAGTAGTAGCAGAAGTAATAGCAGTAGCACTAGTAGTAGTACTAGCAGAATTAGTAGCAGTAGTAGTTACATTAGTAGCAGTGGTAGGAGAAGTAGTAGGAGTAGAAAAAGTAGTAGTAGTTGTTGTTGTAGGAGGAGTAGTAGAAGCCGAAGTAGAAATGGCAGTAGTAATATAAGTAATAGTCATAGGGGTAGTAGTAATAGTGGCAGTAGTAGTGGCAGCAGTAGCAATAGTTGTCGTAGTAGAAGCAGCAGTATTAGAATTGGTAGTAATAATAGTAGTAGTAATAATAGCGGTCGTAGAAGTAGTAGTGGCGACTGTAGTAATAATAGTAGTAGCTGCAGTAGTTGTACCAATAGTAGTAATAGTATCCACGAAAGTAGTAGTTGGAGTAGCAGTAGCAATAGCTAATGTAGTAGTAGTAGTTGCAGCAGCTATAGTAGCAGAAGTACTAATAGAAGCAGACGCATAGTAATATTAGCAGTAGTAGGAGCAGTAGTAGCACTAGTAGCGGTAGTAGTTGCAATAGTAGTAGTAGTAGTAGTGGTGGTAGTGGTGGTGGTAGTAGTTGTACTAGTAGCAGTAGTAGTAGAAGTGGTAGTAGTACTAGTAGCGGTTGTAGTAGCAATAGTAGTAGTAGTAGTAGTAGTAGTAGTAGTAGTAGTAGTAGTGGTAGTAGTAGTTGTATTACTAGTAGTAATAGTAGTAGCAGTACTAGCAGTAGTCATTGTAGTATGTGTAGTAGTAGCAGTAGCAGTAGTAGTGGTTTTAGTAGTAGTAGTAGTGGTATTAGTAGAAGTAGTAGTAGTACTACTAGTAGTAGTAGTAGTCGTAGTTGTTGTTGTAGCGATAGTAGTAGTAGTAGTAGCAGGAGTATTAGTAATAGTAGTAGTTGTTGTTATAGTAGTTGTAGGAGGAGGAGGAGTAGTACAGTAATAGTAGTAATAGGAGTTGGTGCAGGAGTAGGGGTAGTTGTAGGAGTAGTAGTAGTAGTAATAATAGTTGTTGGAGGAGGAGGAGTAGTACAGTATCAATGGAAGTAGTAGCAACAGCAGTAGTAATAGCAATAGAAGTAGTACCAAGAGTGGCTGTAGCCGTAGTGGTAGCAGCAGTAGTTGTAGTAGTAGCTGTAGTAATCGCAATAATAGGAGTAGTAGTTGTAGTAGTAGTAGTAATAGTAGTAGATGTAGTCGTAGCAATAGAAGTAGTAATAGTAGTAGTAGTGGTGGTAGTTGTACTAATAGTAGTATTTGTAGTAATAGGTTTAGTAGTAGTACTATTAGTAGTAGCAACAACAGTAGTAGTTGCAGTAGTAGTTGTGACATTAGAGGTATTTGTTGCAATAGTAGTTGTAGTAGTAGTACTAGTAGTAGTTGTAGTAGTAGTAGAAGTTTTAGTAGTAGTAGTAATATTAATAATAAGAGTCGAAGTAGTAGTAGTAGGAGTAGTTGTAGTAGTAGTAGTAGTAGTAGTAGAAGCATTAGAAGTAGTAGTAGTAACAATAGCAGTAGTAATAGTAGTTGTAGTAGTAGTAGTTGTTGTAGTAGTAGAAGTAGTTATTGTAATAGTCTTGTAGCAGTAGTAGTAGGAGTAGTAGTCGTGGTAGTAGTAGTAGTAGCAGCAGCAGCAGCAGTAGTTGTAGTAGTAGTAGTAGTAGTAATAGTAGTAGTAGTACGGTTGGCATTGCAGTAGTAGTAGCAGGAGTGGTAGTTGTAGTAGTATTAGAAGCAGGGTAGTAGTAGTAGTAGTATTAGTCGTCATTGTAGTAGTAGTAGTACTAGTAGTACTAGTAGTAGAAGTAATAGTACTAGTGTTAGTAGTAGCAGCAACAACAGTTGTAGTTGTTGTAGTAGTAGTAGTAGTAGTAGTAGTAGTAGTAGTAATGGTAATATCAAAAGTAGTAGTTGTCACAGTAGGAATAGTAGTTGTAGAAGTAGTAGTAATAACACAAGTAGCAGTAGAACTAGTAACATTTGTTGTAGTTGTAGCAGTAGTAGTAGCTGTAGTAGTTGAAATAGTAGTAGTAGTAATAATAGTTGTTATAGGTGTAGAAGTAGGTGTAGGAGTTGGACTAGGAGGAGGAGGAAGAGGAGGAGGAGGAGGAGTAGTAGTAGTAGTAGTAGTAGTAGTAGTAGTACTAGCAGTAGTACGAGTAGAAGAAGGACTATGAGTAGTAGTAGCAATAGTAGGAGTAGGAGTAGTAGTAGTAGTGGTAGGAGTTGGAGTAGGCATAGTAATAGTAGTTGTTGTTGTTGCAGTAGAAGTAGTATTAGTAGTAGTATTTATGGTAGTAGTATAGTTGTAGTGGTATTTGTAGTAGTAGTAGGAGTTGGAGTAGGATTAATAATAATTGGAGTAGTGGTAGTAGTAGTAGTAGTAGTAGTAGGAGTAGCAGCAGTAATAGGAATTTGTGTAGGATTAGTAGCAGTTGTACTAGCAATAGAATTAGTAGAAGTAGTAGTAGTAGTATTGGTAGTAGAAGTAGTAGCAATAGGAGTGGTAGTGGTAATAGTAGTAGCAATAGTAATAGTAGTAGCAGTAGAAGTAGTAGTGGTAGTTGTAGTAGAAGTAGTAGCAGTAGCAGTAGGAGTAGTAGTAGTTGTAGTAGTTGTAGTAGTTGTAGTTGTCGGAGGAGTGGTAGGTGTAGGAGTTGGAGTAGAAGTGGTAGTAAAAGTTGCAGTAGTTGTAGTACAATTAGTAGTAGTAGTAGCCGTAGCAAGAGTAGGGGTAGTAGTAGTAGTAATAGAAGTAGGAGGAGGAGGAATAGTAGTAGTAGTAGGTGGAGGAGTTGGAGTACAAGTGGTAATAAGAGTAGTAGTAGTAGTAATCAAAGTAGTAGTAGGAGTTATAGTAATAGCAGTAGTTGGAGTAGTAGGAGTAGTAGGCGAAGTAGCGGCAGCAACAACAACAGCAACAACAGTAGTTGTAGCAGTAGTAACAGAAGTGGTAGTAGTTGTAGTAGGAGTTCTTGTAGAAGTTGTAGTAGTAGTTGTAGTAGTAGTAGCAGCAGTTGTTGTAGTAGTAGTAGTAGTAGCAGTAGCAGCAAGATTAGTAGTAGTAGTTGTTTTAGTCGCAGATGTAGTTGTAGTTGAAATAGTTGTAGTAGCCGTAGTAATGGTAGTAGTCATAGTAGTTCTAGTAGCAGTAGCTGTAGTAGTAGTAATAGTAGTAGTAATGCAAGTAGTAGTAGTAATAGTAGTAGTAGTAGTAGTAGGGGCGGTAGTAGTAGTAGTAGTTGTTGTAGTTATAGTAGTAGTAGCAATAGTTATAGTAGTAGTAGCAATAGTAGTAGTAGCAGAAGTAGTTGTTGTAGTAGAAGTAGTAGTAATATTAGTAATAGTAATAGTAGTAGTAGTAGTAACAGTAATAGGAGTAGTAGTAATTCTAGTAGCATAAGTAATAGTAGGTGTAGTTTTAGGAGTAGCAATTGGTGTATGAGAAGTAGCAGTACCAGTAGCACTACTGCTAGTAGTAGTAGTAGCAATAGTAGTAGTAGGAGGAGGACGAGTAGTAGTAGTAGCAGTAGTTGCAGTAGTAGCAGTAGTAGCAGTAGCAGTAACAATAGCAATAATAGAAGTAGTATTAGCACCAATAGCAGTAGTAGTAGTACTAGTAGTAGTTGTAGAAGTAGTTGTAATAGTAGTTGTAGTCGTAGTAATACAAATAGTTGTTGTAGTAGTAGAATCAGTAGTAGTTGTTGTTGTAGTAGTATTAGGAGTAGGTGTAGGAGTTGGGGTTGTTGAAGGAGCAGTAGTAATAGTAATAGTAGCAGTAGGAGTAGGAGTAGTAGTGGCAGTAGAAGTAGTAAAAGCTGTTGAAATAGTAGCAGTAGTGGCAGTAGCAGTAGTGGAAGTAGCAGTAATAGTATTAGTGACAGTAGTAATTGCAATAGTAGGAGTAGTAGGTGTAGTAATAATCTAATAGTCGTAGTAGTAGTAATAGTAGTGGTGGTGGTAGTAGTAGTAGTGGTAGTAGTGTTTGTAGTATTAGGTGTAATAATAGTAGTGCTAGTAGTAGCAACAGTAGTTGTAGTCATAGTTGCAATAGCAATATTAGCAGTAGTAGTAGTACTAGGAGTAGTAGTAGTAGTGGTAATAGTAGAAGTAGCTGTTGTAGTAGCAATAGTAGCTGTAATAGTAGTAGCAGTAGAGCAGCAATAGAAGTAGTAGTGATTGTAGTAGTAGCAGAAGTACTAGTAGTAGTGGAGCTCTGGTACCAATAGTGGTAGTCGCTGTAGGAGCAGTTGTAGTAGTAGTAATAAAAGTAGTGCTTGTAGCAGCAGTCCCAATAGTAGTAGTAGTAAGAGAAGCAAGAGTAGCAGCAGTAGTAGTAATAGCAGCAGAAGTAGTAGCAGTAGTAGTAGTTGTTGCAGTAGTAGTAGCAGCAACAGTACTAGTTCAAGTAGTAGTAGAAGTAGTAGCAACACTCGTAGCCGTAGTAGTCGTTACAGCAACAGTCATAGCAGTAGTACTGCTACTACTAATGTTACTACTTCTACTGCTACTACTACTGCTACTACTTCTTCTGCTACTACTACTAGTACATCTAATACAACTACTACTGTTACTACTATTGCTACTACTTCTCCTGCTACTACTGCTCGCAATACACCTACCACAACTACTACTATTACTAATAGTACTACTACGATTTCTACTACTACTACAATTAATACTACTAGTATTATTTCAACTACTGCTACCACTGCTTCTACTCCTCCTCCTCCTCCTCCTACTACTACTATTACTACTACTACTACTACTACTACTACTACTACTACTACTACTACTACTACTACTATTATTACTTCTACTACTACTAATTCTACTTCTACTTGTACGACTACAACTGCTGCTGCTGCTAATTCTCCTACTATTACAGCTACTATTACTAATTATGCCACTACTATTGCTAATGCTAATGCTACGACTACTACTGCGACTACTACGATGGCTAAGAGTGCTGCTACGAGTTTTGCTACTACTACAACTACTACGAATACTACGACTACTATGACTACTATGACTGCTACTACTACAATTATTACTACTGCTGCTGCTACTACTACTACTACTATTATTGTTACTACTACTACTACTACTACTATTACTACTATTGCTATTGTTACTTCTATTACTACTACTACAGCAGCTCCTACTATTACGGCTACTTCTACTACTATTACAACTACTGCTGCAACTACTACTACAACTACTTGTACTACTACTACTACTGTTGCTGCTGCTGCTGCTGCAACTGCTACTACTATTGCTAGTACTACTGCTCAACCGCTAGTAGCACTACTGCTACTACTTCTGCTACTCCTACTACTGCTACTAATTCTGCTACTCACAACTACTACTAACTACTACTACTCTTGCTGCTGCTATGGGTATTGATACTACTACTACTACCACTACTACTACTACCACAACTGCTACTGCTGCTACTACTGCCACTGCTACAGCTACTATTGCAACAACTACTGCTACTACCTCCACTACTACTGTTACTAGTACTGCTAATACTACAACTGCTGCTACTACTACTGCTTCTACAGCAGCAGCTGGTACCAGTACTACTACAATTACTACTATTACTACTGCTACTTCTACTACTACTTTACAACAACTACTACTACTACAAATACTTCTACTGCCGCTAATATGACTGCTACTACTAGTATTGCTTCAACTACAACTGCTATTGTTGCTGCTGCTGCTCCTGCTACAACTACTAATACTACTAATATTACTACTACTATCATAGCTCGTACTACGACATCTACTACTACTGCTACTGGCACTACTACTACCACTACTACTATTACTACTATTACTACTAGTATTGCTACTATTGCTACTAATAGCACAACTTCTACAACTACTTCTATTGCAACTACAACAACTACTAGTACTACTTCTCCTACAACTACAACAACTACTACTACTGCTACTTCTCCTACAACTACTACTACTCCTAGTATTGCAACTAGTACTACTACAACAACTACTGCTACTGCTGTTACTACTACTACTACAACTACTACTGTTATAGCTACTCTAACTACTTCTCAAACCACTACAGCTACTGCAATAACAACAACAACAACTACTACTACGAGTACTACTTCTCCCACAACCACTTCTACCGCTACTACTACTACTGCCGATGCTGATGCGTCTACTACTACTGCTACTACTTCTGTTGCTTCAACTATTGCTTCTACAGATACTACAACTACTACTGCTACTACTACTACTACTACTACTACTACTACTACTACTACTACTACTACTACTACTACTACTATTACTACTACAACTGCTAGTAGTACTAGTATGATTATTGCTTCTACTACTACAACTGCTAGTAGTACTAGTACGATTATTTCTTCTACTACTACAACTGCTAGTAGTCCTAGTACGATTATTTCTTCTTCTGCTACTACTACTACCACTGCTGCTACTTCTCCTACAACTACAACAACAACAACTACTACTACTACTTCTCCTACAACAACTAGCACTGCTATTGCTACTACTGTTACAACTAGTGCTACTACTAGTGGTACTGCAACAACAACAACAACAACTGCTGTTACTACTACTACCACCACCACAACTACTACTAATAGTACTACTAGTAATATACTAGTAATAACACTACTTCAGCTACTACTACTACTGCTTCTGCTACTCCTACTACTAGTACTACCACTGCTGCTATAGCTACTATGAGTACTGCTACTAATATTGCTACTACTACTGCAACTACTGCTCCAACTTGTACAATTACTATGACTATTGCTACTATTGTGCTATTACTACTACTACTAATACTACTCCTAGTCCTACTAATATTACATTTACTACTAGTACGACTATTACTACTACTACTTCTTCTTCTACTTCTTCTAGTACGACTTTTGTTGTTGCTACTGGTGCTGCTACTACTATTATTACTACTACAATTGCCGCTACCATTAATACTACTACTACTACTGCTACGACTATAGTTGCAATAACTACTATCGCTACGAGTGCTGCTATGACTACTACTATGGCTATGAGTGTTGCTGCAACTTCTACGACTATTATAACAACTACTACTGTTGCTACTATAACTATTACTACTACGACAATTGCTGTTGCAACTACTGCTACTATTACTACTACTACTACTACTACTACTACTACTACTACTACTACTACTACTTCTATTACTATACTACTACTACTACTATGTCTACTACTGCTACTACAACTACTACCGCTACTACTAGTAGTACTACTATGACAGGTACTACAACAACTACTACTGCTACTACTACTAATACCGCTACTTATTCGTATACTACTATTGCTACTAATACTACCACAACAACTCCTACTACTACTACTACAACAACTATAACTACTACTACTACTACTACAACAACTACTACTGCTACTGCTACTACAAAACCATAAACCCTAAACCCTAAGACCTAAACCCCAAACACTACACCCTAAATCTACCACAACTACTATCGCTAATACTGCTGTTACGACTGCTGCTGCAATAACTACTATGGCTACAAGTGCTGCTTCAACTACTACTGCTGCTACGAGTGTTGGTGCAACTTCTACTACTACTACAACTACTATTGCTACTACTACTGCAGCTACTACTACAAATACTACTATTGTCGCTATTACTACTACTACTACCGCTAATACTACTACTACTGCTGCTACTACTGCTACAACTACTACGACTACTACTACTACTCCTCCTACTTCTATTACTGCTACGACTACTACTACTGCTACTACTAGTAGTACTGCTACGACTAGTACTACTGCTACTATTGCTGTTGTTACTACTACAACTACTAACACTACTGCTACTACTACTGTTGCTACTGCTATTGCTATTACTACTACTAATCCGAATACTAATATTGCTACTAATGCTACCACTACTAATACTACTACCACGACTGGTACAACTATTGCTAATAATGCTGCTGCTGCTACTAATGCTACAACAACTGCTTCTACTACTATTACAACTGCTGCTACTACTGCTACTACTAGTGCTACTACTACTACAACTATAAATACTAAATACTCTTGCTGCTGCTATTACTACTACAACTACAACAACTACTGCTGCTACTACTTATGCTACTACTACTTCTGTTGGTAGTACTACATCTACTACTAGAGTTGCTACTTCTACTACTCGTGCTGCTGTGGCAACTACTACTACTACTACTGTAGTTTTGCTGCTACTACTACTAGTAATAATACTGCAACAATAACAACAACAACTACCACTACTAATAATAATAATACTATGAATACTACTACTACTACTACTACTACTACTACTTATTCTAGAACTACTACTACGTCTAGGACTACCACTACTAGTACTAGTGCTATGAGTGTTGCTACTACTACTACCGCTACCACTACTGTTACAACAACTACTACAACTACTACCACTTCTACTACTTCTGCTACAACTACTACTACGACGACTACGGCAACAACTACTACTTTCACTACAACTACTCCTACTTAGCTACTACTGCCACTGGTACTACTACTACTGCTGCTGCTACTACAACTACTATTGCTACTACTACTGCTACTACTGCTACTATGACTATTACTACTGTACGACTTCTGCTACAACTACTGCAACAGCTACTACAACTACTATTGTTGCTACTTTTACTCATACAATCTCTTTTCTTGTGCTCAACCTCTTTGACTCTCCTTTCTCCATCTGCTTCTTATTCAAAAATCATGACTCAAGAGACTTATTTTCCGTCCCCTACTACAAGTACTACTGCAACTACTACTACTGGTACTACTATTAATACTACTACTGCTACTACTACTACTACTACTACTACAACTACTGCTTCTACTTCCGCTATTGCTACTACTGTTGTAACTGCTACTAGAACTACTTCTACTACCACCACTACTACTGCTTCAACTGCAACAACAACTACTACAACTGCTACTACTACTACTACTACTACTACAACTAGAACTATTACTACTTCAGCAACTACTGCTACAGCCCCAACTATTACTACTACTACTGCAACTATTACTACAGCTACTACAATCACTACTACTAATACTACTACTTCTACTATTGCTACTACTACTACTACTACTGCTACTACTGCTACTACTACGACTACTACTATTACCACTGCAGTTGCTACTACTACTACTCCTCCTCCTACTACTACTACTTCTACTGCTACTTCTACTACTAGTTCTACTACTATTGTTGTTGCTACTGCTACTACTACCACCACTACTGCTACTACTCGTACCACTTCTATACTAGTACTACTCCTACTAATTCTGTTGCTACTCTTACTACTTCTAGTACTACTGCTAATACTACGACTACTGCTACTACTATTATTACTACTACTACTACTCCTCCTACTACTACAACTACTGGTACTACAACTGCTACTACTACCACTACAATGACTACCAATACTCAAGCTACTACCCCTACTCCAACTCCTACTACTACTACTAGTACTACCACTACTACTACTACTACTACTATTACGACCACTTCTATTACTACTACCGCTACTACTACTACTACCACCACCACCACTCTTACTACAACTACTGATACTACCATTACTACTGCTGCTGCTACGGCCACTACACCAACTACTTCAACTACTGCTACTACTACCACTACTACTACTGCTGCTACTACTGCTGCTGCTACTACTAATAAACCTACTACTTCTACTATAGCAACTACTACTACTACTTCTTCTGCTACTCCTACAACTACTACAGATACAACTGCTGCAATTACAACTACTACTACGGTCGCTTCTACTACTACTGCTTCTACTACAATTGCTACTACTGCTGCTACTATAACTACTACTGCTCCTACTACTAGTCCTGCTGCTGCTATCGCTACTGCAGCAACTACTACTACTAATACTACAATTGTGGTTGTTGCTAATACTACCGCTACTCGTACTACTACAACTACAACAACTATTACTGTTAGTAGTACAACTGCTGCTACTACTGCCACACCAACCACTACTACTACTGCCACTACTGCTGCTACTACTTCTTCTGCTACTGCTTCTTGTAATACTACTTATACTACTACTACTACTACTGCTGTTGCTACTTCTACTACCCCTACTACTACAACTACAACTACTACTACTATTGTAGCTACTACTACCACTACTATTGTTGCTGCTGCTGCTACTAATACTACTATAACAATAACTACTACTGCTGCTGCTACTACTAATACTTCTACTACTACTACAACTGCTACTACTACTACAGTTAGTACAACTGCACATACTAGTACTGCTTCTACTACTACCGCTGCTACAACTACTGCTACAACTTCTGCTACTATTACTACAATAACTACCGTTACTATCGTTACTACTACTATGACTACTACTACTACTACTACTACTACTTCTACAACTGCTACTATTGCTACTTTGGGTACTACTACTACTACCAGTGCTACTACTACTACTACTACTACTACTACTACTTCTACAACTGCTGCTTTTGCCACTTCGGGTACTACTAGAAATGGTACTACTACTACTGCTGCTGCTACATCGGGTACTACTACAACTCCCACTACTACTTCTACAAATGCTACTACTGCTACCTCTGACACTACTACTATTGCTCCAAATGCTACTACGACTGCTGCTACAACTACTACTTCAGCTACTACTACTCCTACAACCACTATTACTACTTCTATAACTACAAGCACTACTACCATTCCTACTACAACTACTTCTATTAATGCTAGTACGACTACTTCTAATACAACAACAACTACTACTACTTCTAATACTACTAGTACGACTGCTGCTACTATTAGTACAAATACTTCTACTACTAGTAGTACTACTACTGCTACTACAGCTGGTGCTGCTATTGCTACTACTACTACTACTTCTGCTACTAAAAATTCTACTACTATAGCTACGATGATTGCCGCTACTACTTCTACTAATACTTTTACTATGTCGATTGTAACAACAACTACAACAACTACAACAACAGCAACAACAACAATAACTACTACCACTACTACTACTACTACTACTAATATTACAACAACGGCTACTACTGCTACTATTCCTACTACTGCTTCTGTTACTACAAGTGCTGAAACCACTCTACTACTATTACTACTACTACTACTACTACTACTTCTACTTCTACTTCTACTACTACTACTACGACTACTATTACTACTCCTATTACTACTACTACTACTGCTACTACTACTATAGCTAGAGCTACAACTATTGCTACTACATCAACTTCTGCTGTTGCTACTACTACTGCTGCTGCTATAGCTACCACTACTAAAACTGCTACTACTACTGCTGCTGTTGCTGCACCTTCCAGTACTACTACTACTTCTACAACGACTACTACTACTACTACTACCACTTCTATTACTACTACTATTACAACTACTTCTGCTGCTACTACTATAGTTACAACTACAACTATTGCTACTACATCAACTTCTGCTACTGCGACTATTACTGCTGCTGCTACAGCTACCTCTACTTCTACTGCTGCTATTATACTACTACTACCTCTCCCACTACTACTACTTCTGCTACTACTACTTTAGCTACTACTACTACTACTACAAGTGCTACAGCTACTAGTACTACTACTACTTCTACTACTTCTACTTCAACTACTATTACTACTACAACGACTAGTACTGCTACTATGGCTCCTACTACTACTACTGCTACTACTACAATGACTGCTACTATTGCTACTTCTATTTCTACTACAATTACTGCTATTTCTACTGCAATTGCTATTACTACTTCTTCTAGTACTAGTACTTCAACTACTACTATAACTACTAACACTAACATGCCTACTCCTACTACTATTACAACAACTACCACTACTACTATAACTACTACTACTACTACTACTACTCCTAACCCACCAACAACTTTTGTGACTACCTACTACCCCTCACACTCCTGCAACTTCTATGACTACAATTCCTACTACTACTGCGGCTGCTACAATGACTAGTACTATTACTGGTACTACTACTACTATTATGACTACTTCTACTACTACTACTAGCCTTAGCATTCGGACTACTGCTACTACTGCTGTTGCTACTACTATAACAACACAACTGCCACAACTACAACTACTATTGCTACTACTACTCCCACAACAACTAGTATTACTTCTATTACAACTCCTTCTACTACTAATCCAACTACTACTACGATTACTATAACAACTACTAATACTTTTACTTCAACTTCAATTACAACTGCTATAGCTACTAGTCCACTAACTACTGCTTCTACTACTACTACTATGAATATGACTACTACTATAAATACAACAATAACTACTATTACAACTAAAGATGCTGCTGCTGAAGCTCCTATAACTACTACTACTACAACTACTACAACTACTGCTATTGCCACTCGTACTCCAAATCCTACTGCTACTACTACTCCTTCAATGACTACTACCCATACTCCAAATAATACTACTGCTACTACGACTCTTACTCCAACTCATACTACTAGCACTACTACTCCTCCTAGAACTGCTAGTACAACGATAACAATTGCTGCTACTTCTACTACTACCACCACTACTACTGCTACTACTACTACCACCACCACCACTACTACTACTACTATCGCTACTACTACAACGACAACTATAACTACTATAACTATTACTACTACTACTACCACTACTACTACAACTACTACTACTCATACTAATAATACTAACACTACTACTTCTACTGCCACAACTACTACCACTAATACTACTACTCCAAATACTACTCCTACTCCTACACCAACTTCGACTAGTACTCCTACTACTTCAACTACTACTACCACTACTACTGCTACTACTAGTACTACTACGACTATAATTATTACTATTGCTTCTGGTACTGCTACTACTACTACAATATCCACTACAACAACTATTACTACTACAACTACTACTTCTGTTACAACTACAGCTACTACTACTGCGGCTACTACTGCACTACTACTACTACTGCTGCTGCTACTAATACTACTACTACTATTACTGTTGCAGCTGCTGCTATCACTATTGCTCCTAATACTTCTCCTACTTATTCTGCTAATAATACTACTGCAACTCATTTTGCTACTACTCTTACTAATGTTACTATTGCTACTACAGCTTCTACTACTACAACTGCCACAACAACAACAACAACAACTACTGCTGATGCTGCGACTGCTACTACTACTACTGTAACTTCTATTGCTATTACTACTACTTCTGCTGCTGCTACAACAACAACAACTACTGCTACTGCTAATACTACTACTACTACTACAACAACAACAACTCCAACTAATCCTATTAATACTACTACTACTACTATTTATACTACTACTACTACTACTACTACTATTTCTATTGTTGCTGTTGCTACTATTACTACTCCTACAACTTCTACTATTACTATGACTACTACTACTACTACTACTACAAAATCTACTAGTACTACTGCTACTACTATGAAGACTACTTTTGCTACAACTACTCCTACTACTACTATTACAATAACAACAACTACCACTCCTAATCCAACTCCGGCTACTATTTTTTTTCCTACCACAACTATGACTACTACTACTACTATTACACCTAATACAACAAAAACAACAACAACTACTACGACTACTACTACAACTGCTACTACTACTATTATTATGACTATTCCTACTACTACTACTTGTACTATTTGTTGGACTAATACTACTACTCCAAACACTCCTGCTACCACTGCTACTAGAACTACTGCAACTGCTACTGCTACTACTACTACACCACCACCACCACCACCACCACTACTACTACTACTAATACTAAAAATATTACTACTACTCCTACTACTACTACTACTCATCCTACTTCTACACCTACGGCCAGTACTACACCTACTAGTACTATTGCTGCTATTTCTACTACTACTACTACTGCTGCTACTACTATTCCATAAACTACTGCTACTCATACTCCAACTACTACTACAACTACTAATACAACAATAACAATAACAACAACAACTAATACTACTACTACTCCTCCTGCTACTACTACTATTGTTACTACGACTACTCCAACTGCTACCACAACTATAGCAACTACTACTGTTGCTACTTTTGTTGCTACAACTACCGCAACTACTATTACAACTACTACCACAACAACTACTACAACTACTGCTATTACTACGACTACTACTTCTAGTACTAATACTAGTAATACTAACACTACTACAACTACTCCTACAACTACTACCATTATTACTACTACTCCTGATACTACCCCTACTCCTACACCTACTCCAACTACTGCTAATACTTCAACTACTACTACTAATACTACCGCCAATGCTACTACTAGTACTATTACTACTACTACTATTAGTGTTGCTGCTGCTACACCTACTACTGCTACTATTACTACCACTGCTACTATTACTGTCGCAACTACTACTACTGTTACAACTACTTGTACTACTGTTGTAGCTACTACTACACTACTACTACCACCACCACTACTACTACTACTACTACTATTACTACTACTACTATTGTTGTTGCTGCTACTACTACTATTGCTTCTACTAGGTCTCCTACTACAACAACTACTGTTACACATACTACTGCTACTATTGCTTCTACTACTTCTACTACTACTACAACAAATGCTACTACCACTACCACTACATGTAATACAAATACTACTACTACTACTACTGCTACTACTACTACTGCTTCTACTTCTACTACCACTACTACTAATACAACAACTACTGCTACACATACTACTGCTACTACTGCTTCTACTGCTTCTACTACTACAACAACAACTGCTACTACTAACACTTCTACAACTATGATTACTACTACAATAACTGCTCCTACTAATCCTATTACTACAACTACTGCTACTACTACTTCTTCTGTTGCTGCTATTGATGCTACTACTACTGCTGCTACTACTACTACTTCTTCTACTACTACGACTACTACTACTACTGCTATTTCTACTACTACTACTTCTACTACTACTACAACTACTACTAGTTCTACCACTCCTACTACTATTACTACCCCTACTCCAATAACTACTATTACTACTACAACAACTTCTACTACTTGGAGAATTGCTACTACAACAACAACAACAACTTCTATTACTACTACCACCACTCCTACTGCAACTACTCCTACAACTACTACTAGTATAATTGATGCTACTAGTACTCCTACCGATACTACTACCACTGCAACAACCACTCCTACACCAACTCAGACTACTACTGCTACTACTACTATCACAACTACTACTACCACCACCAGCCACCACCACCACCACTAGTGCTACTACTTGTACTGCTACTACTCCTACTACTACTTCTTCTTCTTCTTCTACTACTACTACTACTACAACGACTACTACTACAACTATTACGACTACTCCTACTGCTACTACCACTCCTACTCCAACTCAGACTACTACTCCTACTACTACCACAACTACTACTACTACCACCACCACCACCACCACCACTACTTGTACTACTACTACTCCTATTATTACTTCTTCTTCTACTACTACTACTACTACTACTACTAGTACTACTACTACTAGTACAACAACAACAACTACTACTATTATGACTACTCCTCCTCCTACTACTACTCCTACTATTACTCATACTAATACTACTACTCCAAACACTCCTCCTCCTACTACTACTACTGCTGTTGCTGCTACTCCTACTATAGCCACAACTGCTACTACTACGACTATTATTATTATTACTACTACTACTACTACTCCAGCTAGTAGTACGACTACTACTACAACTACAGCAACTACTAAGACTACTACTACATTGCTACTAGTATAACTGCTAGTACTACTACCATTGCTACAATTACTACTACTGCTGATACTACTCCTACTACTACTACTACTACTATTGCGACTTCTACTATTACTGTTGCTGCTCTTGCAACTCCGACTATTACTACTTCTACTTCTAATGCTAATACTACTACCATGACTAATACTAATAATACTGATACTACTACTACGACTACTATTACTACTACTTCTACTACTAGTATAATTGCTGCAACTACTACTCCTCCTTCTACTTGTACTTCTACTACTAATACTAACATTACTATTCCCGCTCCTACTCCTACTCCCACTCCTACACCAATCACCACTACTACCCCTCCTACAACTATTGCTACTACTGCTACTAAAACTGCTACTAATCCTAATAGTCCTACGACTCCACCTACTATTATAACTACCACTATTGCTACTACTACTTCTACTGGTACTACTACTACTATTATTACTACTACTTCTACCACCACCACTACTACTAATACTACTACTCCTACGACTGCTACTACTAAAGCTACTACACCTACTCCTACTATTATTACTACTACTACTACTAGTACTGCTTCTACTTCTACAAATGCTACTACTGCTACTCCGGGCACTAGTACAACAACAACTACTACTACTATGACTAATTCTACAAAAACAACAATAACGACTACTGCTACTACTACAACTGCTACTACTACTTCTGCTACTACTCCTACTACTACTATTATAATAACTATTACTACTACCACTCCTACTACTTCTATTAATACTAGTACTGCTACTGCTACTACTACTACTATTACTACTTCTAACACTACTAGTGCTATCGCTGCTACTATTACTACAACTACTTCTACTACTATTAGTACTACTACTACTACTATTGCTCCTGCTGCTACTACTACTACTACAACTACTACTTTTGCAACTACTAATTCTACTACTATAGCTATGACTCATGTTGCTACTACTTCTACTACTACTACTTATGCTACTTCGACTGCTACAACTAGTACTACAACTGCTGCTGCTACTACCAGTACTACTACAACTTCCACTACTATTACTACAGCGGATACAACAACAACTACTACCTCTATTGTTGCTTCTACTACTACTACTGCAAGAATTACTCCTACTACTTCTGCTACTACTACTACTACAGCAACTACTACTGCTACGACTACCACTACAATTACTACTACTGCGACTACTGCTACCGCTACTACTATTACTACTAGTAGTTCTTCTAATACTACAACTACTACTACTACTACAACCACTGCTACTACGGATACTACTACTGCTACGAGTGCCACTACTACTATTACTACTACTACTGCTGCTGCTACTACTACTACTACTACTACTATTTGTACTACTACTACTTCTACTATTGCTGCTACCACTAATACTACTATTGCTGCTACTGTTACTTCTACTACAGCATCTACTACTACTACCAATACTGCTTCAACCACTACTGCTACAACAACAACAACTGCTACTACTTCTACTACAACTGCTACTTTTGTTGCTTCTACCAAAACTACTAATACAACTTCTACTACTAGTACCGCAACAAATATTACTTCTACTATTGCTGCAACTACTACTACTACTACCACCACTACTACTGCTGCTATTGCAGCTGCGGCTGATGCCTCTATCGCTGCTACTCTTCTCGCTGCTATGAGTACTACGAGAATGACTACTTCTCAAATTACTACTATTACTGCTATAATTACTTCTACTAGTACTACGATAACCACTACTTTTAGTACTATTCCTACTACTAGTCCCATTGCTGCTGCTACTATAGCTACCACAACTACTGCGGCTGCTACTACTATCACTTTGTTGATGCTGCTCCTACTACTACTACGACTCCTACTATATCACCAACTACTACTACAACAACTACGACTCCTACTATATCTCCAACTAATATTACAACAACTACAACTCCTAACACTCGTACTGCTACTTCTACTACTACAACTGGTATTGCTACTGTTGCTACTACTACTACAACTGCGACAACCAATACTACTACTACTACTACTACTACTACTACTACTACTACTACTACTACTACTACTACTACTACTACAACACCTACTACTGCTACCACTACGCCTATTGCTACTACAACTATTGCTGCTACCACTACTACTACTACTTCTACTCCTAATACTATTACTACTGTGACTACTACTAATACAACTACTATTACTACTGCTACTACAACCCAAACTACTATTACTACTACTGCAACTACTACTACTACTGCTATTACTGCAACTACCACTCCTACTACTCTTAATACTCCAACTACAACTTCTAGAACTACTACAACTACTGCTATTACTACAACAATGAC
>RXID01021636.1:0-17902 GCA_005019695.1 Trichopus zeylanicus subsp. travancoricus
CCATCTTCAGTGGTAGATTCAAGGATCTACCAGTGGTGAGAAGACGGTGATCTCTTCCTACCCCTCGTTCCTCCCCCCCGTTGCATCGTTAAGCTTGCCAACATGTTCAAGATGGGAACTTGAAACATACCCTCCTGCTGGTTGCTCCATGAATTATCTTTATCAATCTCTCCATGAAGGAAGGCATTTTTGACTTCAAGTTACTGTAACTTTCATCCTCCACTAGCTGCGAAAGTGATCACCACTCTAACAAAGGTCATTATCACCACAGAACTGAACGTTTCTTCATAGTCCTCTCCATATTTTTGAGAGAATCCTCAAGCAACAAGTCTTTCAATGCTCCCATATGCCTTTCATTTCAACTTGTATACCCCCATTTGCAATAAATGGACTACATATCCTTGGGTTTTGGAACAAGAACCCAAGTCTCATTCTTGATCAGTGTTTTCAGTTCTTCATTCATGGCGTCCTCCCATTCTTTGATGACTTTAGCTTCATCATAGAATGAAGGTTCATTCTCATCAAGAGGACCTGCAAAGAAACATGAACCTGGAGTGACCAGTTCCCAAAACCATAGTGAACTGGTTTGACAATCTTCCTTGTGGATCATCGCAATGGTCGCATACTCACCATCTTTTGGTGCTCATGAAGAAGAATAAGAAGAAGAAGAAGAAGAAGAAGGAGAAGGGGAAGGAGAAGCAAAAGGAGAAGGAGAAGCACAAAGAGAGGGAGAAGAAGGAGAACGAGAAGCAGAAGGAAATGGTGAAACAGAAGGAGAAGAAGTTGGAGAGGCAGAAGGGTAAGAAGAAGGAGAAGCAGAAAAAGAAGATGAAGAAGAAGAAGAAGAAGGGGAAGAAGAAGGAGAAGCAAAAGGAGAAGGAGAAGAAGAAGGAGAAGAAGAAGGAGAAGCAGAAGGAGAATCAGAAGGAGAAGGAGAAGGAGAAGTAGAAGGAGAAGGAGAAGCAGAAGGAGAAGGAGAAGCCAACAAAAGACTGGTTCAGAGAAGATGGTTAATGACCATGCTCTAGAACAGAAAAAAAACTTTTCTATCAAAAATATTCTCTTACTTTGAGTTTGTTCCCTTCCATCTTCATTGTAGATTCAAGGATCTGCCATGGTGAGAAGACGGTGATCTTCTTCCTACCCCTCGTGCCTCCCTTCGTTGCATCATTAAGCTTGCCAACATGTTCAAGATGGGAACTTGACACATACCCCCCTGCTGGTTGCTCCATGAATTATCTTTATCAATCTCTCCATGAAGGAAGGCATTTTTGACTTCAAGTTACTGTAACTTTCATCCTCCACTAGCTGCGAAAGTGATCACCACTCTAACAAAGGTCATTATCACCACAGAGCTGAACGTTTCTTCATAGTCCTCTCCATATTTTTGAGAGAATCCTCAAGCAACAAGTCTTTCAATACTCCCATATGCCTTTCATTTCAACTTGTATACCCCCATTTGCAATAAATGGACTACATATCCTTGGGTTTCGGAACAAGAACCCAAGTCACATTCTTGATCAGAGTTTTCATTTCTTCATTCATGGCGTCCTCCCATTCTTTGATGACTTTAGCTTCATCATAGAATGAAGGTTCATTCTCATCAAGAGGACCTGCAAATAAACATGAACCTGGAGTGACCAGTTCCCATAACCATAGTGAACTGGTTTAACAATCTTCCTTGTGGATCATCGCAATGGTCGCATACTCAACATCTTTTGGTGCTCATGAAGAAGAATAAGAAGAAGAAGAAGAAGAAGAAGAAGGAGAAGGCGAAGGAGAAGCAGAAGGAGAAGGAGAAGCAGAAAGAGAGGGAGAAGAAGGAGAATGAGAAGCAGAAGGAAAAGGAGAAACAGAAGGAGAAGAAGAAGGAGAGGCAGAAGGGTAAGAAGAAGGAGATGCAGAAAAAGAAGAAGAAGAAGGAGAAGAAGAAGCAAAAGGAGAAGTAGTAGGAGAAGCAAAAGGAGAAGTAGTAGGAGAAGGAGAAGAAGAAGGAGAAGAAGAAGGGGAAGCAGAAGGTGAAGCAGAAGGAGAAGTAGAAGGAGAAGTAGAAGGAGAAGCAAAAGGAGAAGGAGAAGCCAACAAAAGACTGGTTCAGAGAAGATGGTTAATGACCATGCTCTAGAACAGAAAAAAAGCTTTCTATCAATAATATTCCCTTATTTTGAGTTTGTTCCCATCCAACTTCATTTTAGATTCAAGGATCTACCGTGGTGAGAAGACGGTGATCTTCTTCCTACCCCTCGTGCCTCCCCCCGTTGCATCATTAAGCTTGCCAACATGGTCAAGATGGGAACTTGAAACATACCCCCCTTTTGGTTGCTCCACGAATTATCTTTATCAATCTCTCCATGAATGAAGGCATTTTTGACATCAAGTTACTGTAACTTTCATCCTACACGAGCTGCGAAAGTGATCACCACTCTAACAAAAGTCATTATCACCACAGAACTGAACGTTTCTTCATAGTCCTCTCCATATTTTTGAGAGAATCCTCAAGCAACAAGTCTTTCAATACTCCCATATGCCTTTCATTTCAACTTGTATACACCCATTTGCAATAAATGGGCTACATATCCTTGGGTTTTGGAACAAGAACCCAAGTCTCATTCTTGATCAGTCTTTTCATTTCTTCATTCATGGCGTACTCCCATTCTTTGATGACTTTAGCTTCATCACAGAATGAAGGTTCATTCTCATCAAGAGGACCTGCAAAGAAACATGAACCTGGAGTGACCAGTTCCAATAACCATAGTGAATTGGTTTGACAATCTTCCTTGTGGATCATCGCAATGGTCGCATATTCACCATCTTTTGGTGCTCATGAAGAAGAAGAAGAAGAAGAAGAATAAGAAGGAGAAGGGGAAGGAGAAGCAGAAGGAGAAGGAGAAGCAGAAAGAGAGGGAGAAGAAGGAGAACGAGAAGCAAAAGGAAAAGGAGAAACAGAAGGAGAAGAAGAAGGAGAGGCAGAAGGTTAAGAAGAATGAGAAGCAGAAAAAGAAGAAGAAGAAGAAGAAGAAGAAGAAGAAGGAGAAGAAGAAGGAGAAGAAAAAGGAGAAGTAGTAGGAGAAGGAGAAGAAGAAGGAGAAGGAGAAGTAGAAGGAGAAGCAGAAGGAGAAGGAGAAGTCAACAAAAGACTGGTTCAAAGAAGATGGTTAATGACCATGCACTAGAACAGAAAAAAAGCATTTCTGTCAATAATATTCTATTATTTTGAGTTTGTTCCCTTCCAACTTCATTGTAGATTCAAGGATCTACCGTGGTGAGAAGACGGTGATCTTCTTCCTACCCCTCGTGCCTCCCCCCGTTGCATCATTAAGCTTGCCAACATGTTCAAGATGGGAACTTGAAACATACCCCCCTGCTGGTTGCTCCATGAATTATCTTTATCAATCTCTCCATGAAGGAAGGCATTTTTGACTTCAAGTTACTGTAACTTTCATCCTCCACTAGCTGCGAAAGTGATCACCACTCTAACAAATGTCATTATCACGACAGAACTGAACATTTCTTCATAGTCGTCTACGTATTTTTGAGAGAATCCTCAAGCAACAAGTCTTTCAATACTCCCATATGCCATTCATTTAAAGTTGTATAACCCCATTTGCAATAAATGGGCTACATATCCTTGGGTTTTGGCAAAAGAACCCAAGTCTCATTCTTGATCAGTGTTTTCATTTCTTCATTCATGGCGTCCTCCCATTCTTTGATGACTTTAGCTTAATCATAGAATGAAGGTTCATTCTCATCAAGAGGACCTGCAAAGAAACATGAACCTGGAGTGACCAGTTCCCAAAACCATAGTGAACTGGTTTGACAATCTTCCTTGTGGATCATCGCAATGGTCGCATACTCAACATCTTTTGGTGCTGATGAAGAAGAATAAGAAGAAGAAGAAGAAGAAGAAGAAGAAGAAGAAGGCGAAGGGGAAGGAGAAGCCACAAAGGAGAAGCAGAAGGAGAAAGTAGAAGGAGAAGTAAAGGAGAAGTCAAAGGAGATGGAGAAGCCAAAAGACTGGTGTCAGAGAATAATGTTAATGACCATGCTCTAGAACAGAAAAACAGCATTTCTGTCAATAATATTCTATTATTTTGAGTTTGTTCCCTTCCAACTTCATTGTAGATTCAAGGATCTACCGTGGTGAGAAGACGGTGATCTTCTTCCTACCCCTCGTGCCTTCCCCCGTTGCATCATTATGCTTGCGAACATGTTCAAGATGGGAACTTGAAACATACCCCCCTGCTGGTTGCTCCATGAATTATCTTTATCAATCTCTCCATGAAGGAAGGCATTTTTGACATCAAGTTACTGTAACTTTCATCCTCCACTAGCTGCGAAAGTGATCACCACTCTAACAAAAGTCATTATCACCACAGAACTGAACGTTTCTTCAGAGTCCTCTCCATATTTTTGAGAGAACCCTCAAGCAACAAGTCTTTCAATACTCCCATATGCCTTTCATTTCAACTTGTATACCCCCATTTGCAATAAATGGGCTACATATCCTTGGGTTTTGGAACAAGACCCCAAGTCTCATTCTTGATCAGTGTTTTCATTTCTTCATTCATGGCGTCCTCCCATTCTTTGATGACTTTAGCTTCATCATAGAATGAAGGTTCATTCTCATCAAGAGGACCTGCAAAGAAACATGAACCTGGAGTGACCAGTTCCCAAAACCATAGTGAACTGGTTTGACAATCTTCCTTGTGGATCATCGAAATGGTCGCATACTCACCATCTTTTGGTGCTCATGAAGAAGAAGAAGAATAAGAAGAAGAAGAAGAAGGAGAAGCGGAAGGAGAAGGAGAAGGAGAAGGAGAAGCAGAAAGAGAGGGAGAAGAAGGAGAACGAGAAGCAGAAGGAAAAGGAGAAACAGAAGGAGAAGAAGTAGGAGAGGCAGAAGGGTAAGAAGAAGGAGAAGCAGAAAAAGAAGATGAAGAAGAAGAAGAAGAAAGCGAAGAAGAAGGTGAAGTAGTAGGAGAAGGAGAAGAAGAAGGAGAAGAAGAAGGAGAAGCGGAAGGATAGCAGAAGGAGAAGCAGAAGGAGAAGGAGAAGGAGAAGTAGAAGGAGAAGTAGAATGAGAAGGAGAAGCCAACAAAAGACTGGTTCAGAGAAGATGGTTAATGACCATGATCTAGAACAAAAAAAAAGCTTTTCTATCAATAATATTCTCTTACTTTGAGTTTGTTCCCTTCCATCTTCATTGTAGATTCAAGGATCTGCCGTGGTGAGAAGACGGTGATCTTCTTCCTACCCCTCCTGCCTCCCCCCGTTGCATCATTAAGCTTGCCAACATGTTCAAGATGGGAACTTGAAACATACCCCCCTGCTGGTTGCTCCATGAATTATCTTTATCAATCTCTCCATGAAGGAAGGCATTTTTGACTTCAAGTTACTGTAACTTTCATCCTCCACTAGCTGCGAAAGTGATCACCACTCTAACAAAGGTCATTATCACCACAGAACTGAACGTTGCTTCATAGTCGTCTACATATTTTTGAGAGAATCCTCAAGCAACAAGTCTTTCAATACTCCCATATGCCATTCATTTCAACTTGTATACCCCCATTTGCAATAAATGGGCTACATATCCTTGGGTTTTGGAACAAGAACCCAAGTCTCATTCTTGATCAGTGTTTTCATTTCTTCATTCATGGTGTCCTCCCATTCTTTGATGACTTTAGCTTCATCATAGAATGAAGGTTCATTCTCATCAAGATGACCTGCAAAGAAACATGAACCTGGAGTGACCAGTTCCCATAACCATAGTGAACTGGTTTGTCAATCTTCCTTGTGGATCATCGAAATGGTCGCATACTCACCATCTTTTGGTGCTCATCAAGAAGAAGAAGAATAAGAAGAAGAAGAAGAAGGAGAAGCGGAAGGAGAAGCAGAAGGAGAAGGAGAAGCAGAAAGAGAGGGAGAAGAAGGAGAACTAGAAGCAGAAGGGAAAGGAGAAACAGAAGGAGAAGAAGAAGGAGAGGCAGAAGGGTAAGAAGAAGGAGAAGCAGAAATAGAAGAAGAAGAAGAAGAAGAAGAAGAAGAAGAAGAAGAAGAAGAAGAAGGAGAAGCAAAAGGAGAAGTAGTAGGACAAGGAGAAGAAGAAGGACAAGAAGACCGGCGAATCCGAAGGCTCCGCGAAGGAAGATGCGCAGGAGAAGCCGAAGGAGAAAGTATACAGTAGTAATGATAAGCCAACAAAAGACTGGTCACAGAAGATGGGTTATGAACATACTCTAGAACAGAAAAAAAGTCTGTTCTATAATAATATCGCTCTTACTTTGAGTTTGTTCCCTTCGATCTTCAATTATAAGGTGTCAGAGTATCTTCCTTGGTGAGAAGACGTGATCTTTTCCTACCCATCGTGCCTCCCTTCGTTGCAATCATTAAGCTTGCCAACATGTTCAAGATTGGAACTTTGAAAAACATACCGCCTGCGGGTTCTCCATGATTATCTTTAATCAATCTCTCCATGAAGGAAGTCATTGGTGCCATCATGTTACGTTGTAACTTTCATCCACCCTAGCTGTGAAAGTGATCACCCCACCACTCTAAGCAAAGGCATTATCGCCACAGAACTGAACGTTTTCTTCATAGTCCGTCTCCTATTTTTGAGAGAAGCCTCAAGCAAGCGGAAGAGTCTTTTCAATACTCCCAGATGGGCCTTTCATTTCAACATGTATACCCCCATTTGCATAATGGGCTACATATCCTTGGGTTTTGGAACAGAAAACCAAGTCGCATTCTTGATCAGTGTTTTTCATTTCTTTATTCAGGCGTCCGTCCCATTCTTTGATGACTTTAGTTGCGGTTTGCAGTCAGGTAGGGCGAGAAGGCAGGAGTTGTGCAGTTCTCAGTCCATAATTCGACACTGGGTGCCGGACGATAACGCGGGTAGCACAGCGGTGGGGAGTGACCAGTTCCCATAACCATAGTGAACTGGTTTGTCAATCTATCCTTGTGGATCATCGAAATGGTCGCATACTCACCATCTTTTGGTGCTCATGAAGAAGAAGAAGAATAAGAAGAAGAAGAAGAAGGAGAAGCGGTAGGAGAAGCAGAAGGAGAAGGAGAAGCGGAAAGAGAGGGAGAAGAAGGAGAACTAGAAGCCGAAGGGAAAGGAGAAACAGAAGGAGAAGAAGAAGGAGAGGCAGAAGGGTAAGAAGAAGGAGAAGCAGAAATAGAAGAAGAAGAAGAAGAAGAAGAAGCAAAAGGAGAAGTAGTAGGAGAAGGATAAGAAGAAGGAGAAGAAGAAGGAGAAGCAGAAAGAGAAGGAGAATGTGAAGTAGAAGGAGAAGCAGAAGGAGAAGGAGAAGCTAACAAAAGACTGGTTCAGAGAAGATGGTTAATGACCATGCTCTAAAACAAAAAAAAAAGCTTTTCTACCAATAATATTCTCTTACTTTGAGTTTGTTCCCTTCCATCTTCATTGTAGATTCAAGGATCTACCGCGGTGAGAAGTCGGTGATCTTCTTCCTACCCCTCGTGCCTCCCCCTGTTGCATCATTAAGCTTGCCAACCTGTTCACGATGGGAACTTGAAACATACCCCCCTGCTGGTTGCTCCATGAATTATCTTTATCAATCTCTCCACGAAAGAAGGCATTTTTGACATCAAGTTACTGTAATTTTCATCCTCCACTAGCTGCGAAAGTGATCACCACTCTAACACAGGTCATTATCACCACAGAACTGAACGTTTCTTCATAGTCCTCTCCATATTTTTGAGAGAATCCTCAAGCAACAAGTCTTTCAATACTCCCATATGCCTTTCAAGTCAACTTGTATACCCCCATTTGCAATAAATGGGCTACAAATCCTTGTGTTTTGGAACAAGAACCCAAGTCTCATTCTTGATCAGTGTTTTCATTTCTTCGTTCATGGCTTCCTCCCATTCTTTGATGACTTTAGCTTCATCATAGAACGAAGGTTCATTCTCATCAAGAGGTCCTGCAAAACATGAACCTTGAGTGACCAGTTCCCATATAACATAGTAGACTAGTGTTTTTGACAATCTTCCTTGTGGATCATCGCAATGGTCGCATACTCACCATCTTTTGGTGCGCATGAAGAAGAAGAAGAAGAAGAGGGAGAAGGGAAAGGAGAAGCAGAAGGAGAAGGAGAAGCAAAAAGAGAGGGAGAAGAAGGAGAACGAGAAGCAGATGGAAAAGGAGAAACAGAAGGAGAAGAAGAAGGAGAGGCAGAAGGGTAAGAAGAAGGAGAAGCAGAAAAAGAAGAAGAAGAAGAAGGCAAAGAAGAAGGAGAAGCAAAAGGAGAAGTACTAGGAGAAGGAGAAGAAGAAGGAGAAGAAGAAGGAGAAGCAGAAGGAGAAGGAGAAGTAGAAGTAGAAGGAGAAGCAGAAGGAGAAGGAGAAGCCAACAAAAGACTGGTTCAGAGAAGATGGTTAATGACCATGCTCTAGAACAGAGAAAAAGCTTTTCTAACAATAATATTCTCTTACTTTGAGTTTGTTCCCTTCCATCTTCATTGTAGATTCAAGGATCTGCCGTGTTGAGAAGACGGTGATCTTCTTCCTACCCCTCGTGCCTCCCCCCGTTGCATCATTAAGCTTGCCAACATGTTCAAGATGGGAACTTGAAACATACCCCCCTGCTGGTTGCTCCATGAATTATCTTTATCAATCTCCCCAAGAAGGAAGGCATTTTTGACTTCAAGTTACTGTAACTTTCATCCTCCACTAGCTGCGAAAGTGATCACCACTCTAACAAAAGTCATTATCACCACAGAACTGAACGTTTCTTCAAAGTCATCTCCATATTTTTGAGAGAATCCTCAAGCAACAAGTCTTTCAATACTCCCATAGGCCTTTCATTTCAACTTGTATACCCCCATTTGCAATAAATGGGCTACATATCCTTGGGTTTTGGAACAAGAACCCAAGTCTCATTCTGATCAGTGTTTTCATTTCTTCATTCATGGCGTCGTCCCATTCTTTGATGACTTTAGCTTCATCATAGAATGAAGGTTCATTCTCATCAAGAGGACCTGCAAAGAAACATGAAACTGGAGTGAGCAGTTCCCATAACCATAGTGAACTGGTTTGACAATCTTCCTTGTGGATCATCGCAATGGTCGCATACTCACCATCTTTTGGTGCTCATGAAGAAGAAGAAGAATAAGAAGAAGAAGAAGAAGGAGAAGCGGAAGGAGAAGCAGAAGGGGAAGGGGAAGCAGAAAGAGAGGGAGAAGAAGGAGAACGAGAAGCATAAGGAAAAGGAGAAACAGAAGGAGAAGAAGAAGGAGAGGCAGAAGGGTAAGAAGAAGGAGAAGCAGAAATAGAATAAGAAGAAGAAAAAGAAGAAGAAGGCGAAGAAGAAGGAGAAGCAAAAGGAGAAGTAGTAGGAGAAGGAGAAGAAGAAGGAGAAGAAGAAGGAAAAGCAGAAGGAGAAGCAGAAGGAGAAGCAGAAGGAGAAGTAGAAGGAGAAGTATCAGGAGAAGGAGAAGCCAACAAAAGACTGGTTCAGAGAAGATGGTTAATGACCATGCTCTAGAACAAAAAAAAAGCTTTTCTACCAATAATATTCTCTTACTTTGAGTTTGTTCCCTTCCATCTTCATTGTAGATTCATGGATCTACCGCGGTGAGAAGACGGTGATCTTCTTCCTACCCCTCGTGCCTCCCCCCGTTGCATCATTAAGCTTGCCAACATGTTCAAGATGGGAACATGAAACATACCCCCCTGCTGGTTGCTCCATGAATTATCTTTATCAATCTCCCAATGAAGGAAGGCATTTTTGACTTCAAGTTACTGTAACTTTCATCCTCCACTAGCTGCGAAAGTGATCACCACTCTAACAAATGTCATTATCACCACAGAACCAGTTCCCATAACCATAGTGACCAGTTCCCATAACCAGTTCCCATAACCATAGTGAAGAAGGAGAGGCAGAAGGGTAAGAAGAAGGAGAAGCAGAAAAAGAAGAAGAAGAAGAAGAAGAAGAAGGCGAAGAAGAAGGAGAAGCAAAAGGAGAAGTACTAGGAGAAGGAGAAGAAGAAGGAGAAGAAGAAGGAGAAGCAGAAGGAGAAGGAGAAGGAGAAGTAGAAGGAGAAGCAGAAGGAGAAGGTGAAGCCAACAAAAGACTGGTTCAGAGAAGATGGTTAATGACCATGCTCTAGAACAGAAAAAAAGCTTTTCTATCAATAATATTCTCTTACTTTGAGTTTGCTCCCTTCCATCTTCATTGTAGATTCAAGGATGTGCCGTGGTGAGAAGACGGTGATCTTCTTCCTACCCCTCGTGCCTCCCTTCGTTGCATCATTAAGCTTGCCAACATGTTCAAGATGGGAACTTGAAACATACCGCCCTGCTGGTTGCTGCATGAATTATCTTTATCAATCTCTCCATGAAAGATGGCATTTTTGACATCAAGTTACTGTAACTTTCATCCTCCACTAGCTGCGAAAGTGATCACCACTCTAACAAAGGTCATTATCACCACAGAACTGAACGTATATTTTTGAGAGAATCGTCAAACAACAAGTCTTTCAATACTCCCATATGCCTTTCATTTCAACTTGTATACCCCCATTTGCAATAAATGGGCTACATATCCTTGGGTTTGGGAACAAGAACCCAAGTCTCATTCTTGATCAGTGTTTTCATTTCTTCATTCATGGCGTCCTCCCATTCTTTGATGACTTTAGCTTCATCATAGAATGAAGGTTCATTCTCATCAAGAGGACCTGCAAAGAAAGATGAACCTGGAGTGACCAGTTCCCATAACCATAGTGAACTGGTTTGACAATCTTCCTTGTGGATCATCGCAATGGTCGCATACTCACCATCGTTTGGGTGCTCATGAAGAGAAGAAGAAGAAGGGAAGAAGAAGAAGAAGGAGAAAAGGGGAAGGAGAACAGAAGGAGAAGGAGAAAGCAGAAAGAGAGGGAGAAGAACGAAAAGAAAAAAAAAAAAAACGAGAGCGAAGAAAAGGAGAAACAGAAGGAGGAAGAAGAGGAGAGGCAGAAGGGTAAAGAAGAGGAAAGCGGAATAAGAAGAGAAGAAGAAAGAGAAGAAGAAGCGATGGAAGAAGGAGAAGCAGTAGTAGGCATAAGAGAAGAAGAAGGAGAAGAAGAAGGAGAAACAGAAGGAGAAGCAGAAGGAGAAGCAGAAGGAGAAGGAGAAGGAGAAGCAGAAGGAGAAGGAGAAGCCAACAAAAGACTGGTTCAGAGAAGATGGTTAACGACCATGCTCTAGAACAGAAAAAGAAGAAGACGAAGAAGAAGAAGAAGGCGAAGAAGAAGGAGAAGCAAAAGGAGAAGTAGTAGGAGAAGGGGAGGAAGAAGGAGAAGAAGAAGGAGAAGCAGAAGGAGAAGCAGAAGGAGAAGTAGAAGGAGAAGTATATGGAGCAGGAGAAGCCAACAAAAGACTGGTTCAGAGAAGATGGTTAATGACCATGCTCTAGAACAGAAAAAAAGCTTTTCTATCAATAATATTCTCTTACTTTGAGTTTGTTCCCTTCCATCTTCATTGTAGATTCAAGGATCTGCCGTCGTGAGAAGACGGTGATCTTCTTCTTACCCCTCGTGCCTCCCCCCGTTGCATCATTAAGCTTGCCAACATGTTCAAGATGGGAACTTGAAACATACCCCTCTGCTGGTTGCTCCATGAATTATCTTATCAATCTCCCATGAAGGAAGGCATTTTTAACATCATGTTACTGTAACTTTCATCCTCCACTAGCTGCGAAAGTGATCACCACTCTAACAAAGGTCATTATCACCACAGAACTGAACATTTCTTCATAGTCCTCTCAATATTTTTGAGAGAATCCTCAAGCAACAAGTCTTTCAATACTCCCATATGCCTTTCATTTCAACTTGTATATCCCCATTTGTAATAAATGGGCTACAGATCCTTGGGTTTTGGAACAAAAACCCAAGTCTCATTCTTGATCAGTGTTTTCATTTCTTCATTCATGGCTTCGTCCCATTCTTTGATGACTTTAGCTTCATCATAGAATGAAGGTTCATTCTCATCAAGAGGTCCTGCAAAGAAACATGAACCTGGAGTGACCATTTCCCATAACCATAGTGAACTGGTTTGTCAATCTTCCTTGTGGATCATCGAAATGGTCGCATACTCACCATCTTTTGGTGCTCATGAAGAAGAAGAAGAATAAGAAGAAGAAGAAGAAGGAGAAGCGGAAGGAGAAGCAGAAGGAGAAGGAGAAGCAGAAAGAGAGGGAGAAGAAGGAGAACGAGAAGCAGAAGGAAAAGGAGAAACAGAAGGAGAAGAAGAAGGAGAGATAGAAGGGTAAGAAGAAGGAGAAGCAGAAATAGAAGAAGAAGAAGAAGAAGAAGAAGAAGAAGGCGAAGAAGAAGGAGAAGCAAAAGGAGAAGTACTAGGAGAAGGAGAAGAAGAAGGAGAAGAAGAAGGAGACGCAGAAGGAGAAGCAGAAGGAGAAGTAGAAGGAGAAGTAGAAGGAGAAGCAGAAGGAGAAGGAGAAGCCAACAAAAGACTGGTTCAGAGAAGATGGTTAATGACCATGCTCTAGAACAGAAAAAAAGCTTTTCTATCAATAATAATCTCTTACTTTGAGTTTGTTCCCTTCCATCTTCATTGTAGATTCAAGGATCTACCGTGGTGAGAAGACGGTGATCTTATTCCTACCCCTCGTGCCTCCACCCGTTGCATCATTATACTTGCCAACATGTTCAAGCTGGGAACTTGAAACATACCCCCCTGCTGGTTGCTCCATGAATTATCTTTATCAATCTCTCCATGAAGGAAGGCATTTTTGACATCAAGTTACTGTAACTTTCATCCTCCACTAGCTGCGAAAGTGATCACCACTCTAACAAAAGTCATTATCACCACAAAACTGAACGTTTCTTCATAGTCCTCTCCATATTTTTGAGAGAACCCTCAAGCAACAAGTCTTTCAATACTCCCATATTCCTTTCATTTCAACTTGTATACCCCCATTTGCAATAAATGGGCTACATATCCTTGGGTTTTGGAACAAGAACCCAAGTCTCATTCTTGATCAGTGTTTTCATTTCTTCATTCATGGCGTCGTCCCATTCTTTGATGACTTTAGCTTCATCATAGAATGAGGGTTCATTCTCATCAAGAGGACCTGCAAAGAAACATGAACCTGGAGTGACCAGTTCCCATAACCATAGTGAACTGGTTTGACAATCTTCCTTGTGGATCATCGCAATGGTCGCATATTCACCATCTTTTGGTGCTCATGAAGAAGAAGAAGAAGAAGAAGAAGAAGAAGGAGAAGGAGAAGTAGAAGGAGAAGCAGAAGGAGAAGGAGAATGAGAAGCAGAAGGGGAAGGAGAAACAGAAGGAGAAGAAGAAGGAGAGGCAGAAGGATAAGAAGAAGGAGAAGCAGAAAAAGAAGAAGAAGAAGAAGAAGAAGAAGAAGAAGAAGGAGAAGAAGAAGGAGAAGCAAAAGGAGAAGTAGTAGGAGAAGGAGAAGAAGAAGGAGAAGAAGAAGGGGAAGCAGAAGGTGAAGCAGAAGGAGAAGTAGAAGGAGAAGTAGAAGGAGAAGCAGAAGGAGAAGGAGAAGCCAACAAAAGACTGGTTCAGAGAAGATGGTTAATGACCATGCTCTAGAAAAGAAAAAAAGCTTTTCTATCAATAATATTCTCTTACTTTGAGTTTGTTCCCTTCCATCTTCATTGTAGATTCAAGGATCTTCCGTGGTGAGAAGACGGTGATCTTCTTCCGACCCCTCGTGCCTCCCCCCGTTGCATCATTACGCTTGCCAACATGTTCAAGATGGGAACTTGAAACATACCCCCCTGCTGGTCGCTCCATGAATTATCTTTATCAATCTCCCCATGAAGGAAGGCATTTTTGACTTCAAGTTACTGTAACTTTCATCCTCCACTAGCTGCGAAAGTGATCACCACTCTAACAAAGGTCATTATCACCACAGAACTGAACATTCCTTCATAGTCCTCTACATATTTTTGATAGAATCCTCAAGCAACAAGTCTTTCAATACTCCCATATCCCATTCATTTCAACTTGTATAACCCCATTTGCAATAAATGGGCTACATATCCTTGGGTTTTGGAACAAGAACCCAAGTCTCATTCTTGATCAGTGTTTTCATTTCTTCATTCATGGCGTCCTCCCATTCTTTGATGACTTTAACTTCATCATAGAACGAAGGTTCATTCTCATCAAGAGGTCCTGCAAAGAAACATGAACCTGGAGTGACCAGTTCCCATAACCATAGTGAACTGGTTTGACAATCTTCCTTGTGGATCATCGCAATGGTCGCATACTCACCATCTTTTGGTGCTCATGAAGAAGAAGAAGAAGAAGAAGGAGAAGGGTAAGGAGAAGCAGAAGGAGAAGGAGAAGCAGAAAGAGAGGGAGAAGAAGGAGAACGAGAAGCAGATGGAAAAGGAGAAACAGAAGGAGAAGAAGAAGGAGAGGCAGAAGGGTAAGAAGAAGGAGAAGCAGAAATAGAAGAAGAAGAAGAAGGCGAAGAAGAAGGAGAAGCAAAAGGAGAAATACTAGGAGAAGGAGAAGAAGAAGGAGAAGAAGAAGGAGAAGCAGAAGGAGAAGCAGAAGGAGAAGGAGAAGGAGAAGTAGAAGGAGAAGCAGAAGGAGAAGGAGAAGCCAACAAAAGACTGGTTCAGAGAAGAAGGTTAATGACCATGCTCTATAACAGAAAAAAAGCTTTTCTATCAATAATATTCTCTTACTTTGAGTTTGTTCCCTTCCATCTTCATTGTAGATTCAAGGATCTGCCGTCGTGAGAAGACGGTGATCTTCTTCCTACCCCTCGTGCCTCCCCCCGTTGCATCATTAAGCTTGCCAACATGTTCAAGAGGGGAACTTGAAACATACCCCCCTGCTGGTTGCTCCATGAATTATCTTTATCAATCTCTCCATGAAGGAAGGCATTTTTGACATCAAGTTACTGTAACTTTCATCCTCCACTAGCTGCGAAAGTGATCACCACTCTAACAAAAGTCATTATCGCCACAGAACTGAACGTTTCTTCATAGTTCTCTCCATATTTTTGAGAGAATCCTCAAGCAACAAGTCTTTCAATACTACCATATGCCTTTCATTTCAACTTGTATACCCCCATTTGCAATAAATGGGCTACATATGCTTGGGTTTTGGGACAAGAACCCAAGTCTCAATCTGATCAGTGTTTTCATTTCTTCATTCATGGCGTCCTCCCATTCTTTGATGACATTAGCTTCATCATAGAATGAATGTTCATTCTCATCAAGAGGACCTGCAAAGAAACATGAACCTGGAGTGACCAGTTCCCCCCCCCACATACCTAGTGACTGGTTTTGTCAATCTTCCTGTGGATCTCAAATGGTCGCAACTCACCATCTTTATGGTGCTCATGTAGAAAGAAGAAGAAGAAGAAGAAGAAGGAGAAGCGGAAGGAGAAGCAGAAGGAGAAGGAGAAGCAGAAAGAGAGGGAGAAGAAGGAGAACTAGAAGCAGAAGGGAAAGGAGAAACAGAAGGAGAAGAAGAAGGAGAGGCAGAAGGGGAAGAAGAAGGAGAAGCAGAAATAGAAGAAGAAGAAGAAGAAGAAGAAGAAGAAGAAGAAGAAGAAGAAGAAGGAGAAGCAAAAGGAGAAGTAGTAGGACAAGGAGAAGAAGAAGGACAAGAAGAAGGTGAAGAAGAAGGAGAAGCAGAAGGAGAAGCAGAAGGAGAAGGAGAAGGTGAAGTAGAAGGAGAAGCAGAAGGAGAAGTAGAAGCCAACAAAAGACTGGTTCAGAGAAGATGGTTAATGACCACGCTCTAGAACAAAAAAAAGCTTTTCTACCAATAATATTCTCTTACTTTGAGTTTGTTCCCTTCCATCTTCATTGTAGATTCAAGGATCTACCGCGGTGAGAAGACGGTGATCTTCTTCCTACCCCTCGTGCCTCCCCCCGTTGCATCATTAAGCTTGCCAACCTGTTCACGATGGGAACTTGAAACATACCCCCCTGCTGGTTGCTCCATGAATTATCTTTATCAATCTCTCCATGAAGGAAGGCATTTTTAACATCATGTTACTGTAAATTTCATCCTCCACTAGCTACGTAAGTGATCACCACTCTAACAAAGGTCATTATCACCACAGAACTGAACATTTCTTCATAGTCCTCTCCATATTTTTGAGAGAATCCTCAAGCAACAAGTCTTTCAATACTCCCATATGCCTTTCATTTCAACTTGTATACCCCCATTTGCAATAAATGGGCTACAGATCCTTGGGGTTTGGAACAAGAACCCAAGTCTCATTCTTGATCAGTGTTTTCATTTCTTCATTCATGGCTTCCTCCCATTCTTTGATGACTTTAGCTTCATCATAGAACGAAGGTTCATTCTCTTCAACAGGTCCTGCAAAGAAACATGAACCTGGAGTGACCAGTTCCCATAACCATAGTGAACTGGTTTGACAATCTTCCTTGTGGATCATCGCAATGGTCGCATACTCACCATCTTTTGGTGCTCATGAAGAAGAAGAAGAAGAAGAAGGAGAAGGGTAAGGAGAAGCAGAAGGAGAAGGAGAAGCAGAAAGAGAGGGAGAAGAAGGAGAACGAGAAGCAGATGGAAAAGGAGAAACAGAAGGAGAAGAAGAAGGAGAGGCAGAAGGGTAAGAAGAAGGAGAAGCAGAAAAAGAAGAAGAAGAAGAAGGCGAAGAAGAAGGAGAAGGACTAGGAGAAGGAGAAGAAGAAGGAGAAGAAGAAGGAGAAGCAGAAGGAGAAGCAGAAGGAGAAGGAGAAGGCGAAGTAGAAGGAGAAGCAGAAGGAGAAGGAGAAGCCAACAAAAGACTGGTTCAGAGAAGATGGTTAATGACCATGCTCTAGAAAAGAAAAAAAGCTTTTCTATAAATAATATTCTCTTACTTTGAGTTTGTTCCCTTCCATCTTCAATGTAGATTCAAGGATCTGCCGTGGTGAGAAGATGGTGATCTTCTTCCTACCCCTCGTGCCTCCCCCCGTTGCATCATTAAGCTTGCCAACATGTTCAAGATGGGAACTTGAAACATACCCCCCTGCTGGTTGCTCCATGAATTATCTTTATCAATCTCCCCAAGAAGGAAGGCATTTTTGACTTCAAGTTACTGTAACTTTCATCCTCCACTAGCTGCGAAAGTGATCACCACTCTAACAAAGGTCATTATCACCACAGAACTGAACGTTTCTTCATAGTCGTCTCCATATTTTTGAGAGAATCCACAAGCAGCAAGTCTTTCAATACTCCCATATGCCTTTCATTTCAACTTGTATACCCCCATTTGCAATAAATGGGCTACATATCCTTGGGTTTTGGAACAAGAACCCAAGTCTCATTCTTGATCAGTGTTTTCATTTCTTCATTCATGGCGTCCTCCCATTCTTTGATGACTTTAGCTTCATCATAGATGGAAGGTTCATTCTCATCAAGAGGACCTGCAAAGAAACATGAACCTGGAGTGACCAGTTCCCATAACCATAGTGAACTGGTTTGACAATCTTCCTTGTGGATCATCGAAATGGTCGCATACTCACCATCTTTTGGTGCTCATGAAGAAGAAGAAGAATAAGAAGAAGAAGAAGAAGGAGAAGCGGAAGGAGAAGCAGAAGGAGAAGGAGAAGCAGAAAGAGAGGGAGAAGAAGGAGAACTAGAAGCAGAAGGGAAAGGAGAAACAAAAGGAGAAGAAGAAGGAGAGGCAGAAGGGTAAGAAGTAGGAGAAGCAGAAATAGAAGAAGAAGAAGAAGAAGAAGAAGGAGAAGCAAAAGGAGAAGTAGTAGGAGAAGGAGAAGGAGAAGGAGAAGAAGAAGGAGAAGCAGAAGGAGAAGGAGAAGGTGAAGTAGAAGGAGAAGCAGAAGGAGAAGGAGAAGCCAACAAAAGACTGGTTCAGAGAAGATGGTTAATGACCATGCTCTAGAACACAAAAAAAGCTTTTCTA
>RXID01021637.1:0-67907 GCA_005019695.1 Trichopus zeylanicus subsp. travancoricus
CATCCCACCGTCAGGCCGCCCCGCTGCCAGGCCACCACGCCGCCACGCCGCACGCCGACGTCTCCGCTGGGCCGTGGCTGCCGCCAGACCACCGCCCCCGGCGTCGCCAGACCCGCGTTGCCCCGCGCCTCTGACCGACTCCGGCCTGTGCAGTCGTGCGCACGCCACCGGCCGCTCCCGACGCCGTATCACGCGCCAGCACTGCGTCGACACCGGGTCCGTGCTGCCTGCGCACGATGCCCGCACGCATCAGCGCCGCACGCCGCCGCACCGCACGCCGCCGCCTCCGCTGCCGGCCGCCGGAGCACAGCGGACGATCGGGGAAGAAGATGGGAATTTTGCAATTTAGCCCTCTAATCTTTCTTTTCTCAAAACATGCCATAGATTGGTATAACACAGACATATCTATTCTCTACTCAGTTTTACTTAGATCTAGGTTATCATCATCCTCCTAAATATCATGAGGGTCACTAAGTTTATCGATTATTCAACATGAATTTGTCTCGGACATAGCGGTAAAGAGAAACGGATGAAAGTAACACCACCTAGTTCGAATAGAGGTAAGGAGAAAACAAATGAAAGTAACTTAACCTACCTCGAATCTCGATAACGATCGTCCCAAATCTTCTTGCGACTCCGTAAGCCTCCCCAACAATTGTCCCTTGACTCTCTCTATTCGTCCGGATTTAGTGGGTGGTTGCTGCCTATAAATAGAGGCGGTTATTGGGTTGTGGGTTGTGGGCCCGAGTAATGGGCCGTTATGAAGTGACGGGTGGTTACATTGTGATCTGTATCACACAGCAGATCACGTTTGAGGGAGTGGTGATCCGTATCACACAGCAGATCACGTTTGAGGGAGTGGTGATCCGTATCACACAGCAGATCACGTCTGAGGGAGTGGTGATCTGTATCACACAGCAGATCACGTTTGAGGGAGTGGTGATCTGTATCACACAGCAGATCACGTTTGAGGGAGTGGTGATCCGTATCACACAGCAGATCACGTTTGATGGAGGGGTGATCCGTATCACACAGCAGATCACGTTTGATGGAGTGGTGATCCGTATCACACAGCAGATCACGTTTGAGGGAGTGGTGATCCGTATCACACAGCAGATCACATTTGATGGAGTGGTGATCCGTATCACACAGCAGATCACATTTAATGGAGTGGTGATCCGTATCACACAGCAGATCATGTTTGAGGGAGTGGTGATCCGTATCACACAGCAGATCACGTCCCCTATAACTCCGCCATCAAGATAAATAATTTCTATCAATTCCACCTTATGAACCTCCCCCCTTACAACTCCGCCATCAAGATAAATAATTTCCATCAATTCCACCTTATGAACCTCCAATTTATCATGTTATTATCAACAGCCATTGATCCAGCGATTCATCACCCAAGTCCTTAATAATTCCACATTTAATTCTTAAGTGTAATTTAAACCAATTCCAAAACCAGAATCTAAACCAAAACCGATTCTGAGCCCCACCTAAACCAAAGCCAACTTTAAACGAAACCAAAACCTAAACCAACTTTTAACTAAACCAAACCGAAACCAACTTTCGGATTAAACCAAAACCATAATCAATTTTAAGTTAATCCTTAATTAAACTAATCCTTCTTCCTCCTCAAAACCCTAACCCTAATTCTACTGCCGCCGCCGCCGCCAGGCCATCCCACCGTCAGGCCGCCCCGCTGCCAGGCCACCACGCCGCCACGTCGCACGCCGACGTCTCCGCTGGGTCGTGGCTGCCGCCAGACCACCGCCCCCGGCGTCGCCAGACCCGCGTTGCCCCGCGCCTCTGGCTGACTCCGGCCTGTGCAGTCGTGCGCACGCCACCGGCCGCTCCCGACGCCGTATCACGCGCCAGCACTGCGTCGACACTGGGTCCGTGCTGCCTGCGCACGACGCCCGCACGCATCAGCGTCGCACGCCGCCGCACCGCACGCCGCCGCCTCCGCTGCCGGCCGCCGGAGCACAGCGGACGATCGGGGAAGAAGATGGGAATTTTGCAATTTAGCCCTCTAATCTTTCTATTCTCAAAACATGCCATAGATTGGTTTAACACAGACATATCTATTCTCTACTCAGTTTTACTTAGATCTAGGCTATTATCATCCTCCTAAATATTATGAGGGTCACTAAGTTTATCGATTATTCAACATGAATTTGTCTCGGACATAGCGGTAAAGAGAAACGGATGAAAGTAACACCACCTAGTTCGAATAGAGGTAAGGAGAAAACAAATGAAAGTAACTTAACCTACCTCGAATCTCGATAACGATCGTCCCAAATCTTCTTGCCACTCCATAAGCCTCCCCAACGATTGTCCCTTGACTCTCTCTATTCGTCCGGATTTAGTGGGTGGTTGCTGCCTATAAATAGAGGCGGTTATTGGGTTGTGGGTTGTGGGCCCGAGTAATGGGCCGTTATGAAGTGACGGGTGGTTACATTCCTACCCCGTTAAATAAATTTGGTCCCCAAATTTTAAAATGAACATACCTCAAAAGATATGGGGGTATTTGCCCCTGATGTCCTCCTCTCTCTCCCAAGTGGCCTCGTCCACAGAGTGATGCTGCCACTGTACTTTTACCAAAGGGATCACCTTTCTTCTTAACACATGCTCTTTTCGTTCTACGATCCGAATTGGCGGCTCCTCACATGTCAAGTCCTCCCTCAGCTGTAACTGCTGAAACGATAGTATATGTGTGGCATCTTAGATGTACTTCCTCAGCATTGACACGTGGAAGACGTTATGCACATTAGCTAAGGCTGGAGGTAAGGCAAGTTTATAAGCAACTGCTCCAATTCGCTCTAAGATCTCAAAGGGGCCAATATAACGAGGTGCTAACTTGCCCCTCATCCCAAATCTCATCACGCCCTTTGTTGGAGAGATCTTTAGAAAAACATGATCGCCCACGGGAAACTCCAGATCCCGCCTTCTGGTATTAGCATAACTCCTTTGTCTACTTTGTGCTGTGAGTACCCTCTTTCGAATCACTTCAATCTTCTCGGTAGCTAATTGAACCAACTCTGGTCCCAAAATTTGCCTCTCACCAACCTCTGTCCAACACACAGGGGATCTACACTTCCTCCCATACAAAACCTCATAAGGTGCCATTTGAATGCCAGCATGATAACTATTGTTGTAGGTGAACTCGGCTAGACACAAATGAGAGTCCCAGCTCCCCTTGAAATCCAGAGCACACGCTCTCAGCAAGTCCTCTAGGGTCTGGATTGTTCTCTCTGATTGACCATCAGTTTGAGGGTGATATGCAGTACTAAAACGTAGCTGCGTCCCCAAGGCTTCCTGAAAACTACCCCAAAATCGTGAAGTGAATCTGGGATCTCTATCAGAAATGATGGTAATAGGTATTCCATGAAGTTTTACTACTTCCTCCATATATAGTTCAGCAAGCTTGTCCAAGGAGTAGGTCATCTTAATAGGAAGGAAATGGGCTGACTTAGTTAACCGATCCACCACAACCCAAATAGCATCCAACCCCTTCCTTGTCCTGGGTAACCCAGCCACAAAGTCCATGGTCACATGATCCCATTTCCATTCAGGGATAGGGAGTGACTGTAACTTTCCTGCTGGTTTTTGGTGTTCGATTTTGACCTGTTGACACACTAAACATTTGGAAACAAATTCTGCAATATCTCTCTTCATGCCCTGCCACCAATAATTTTGCTTCATGTCTCGGTACATTTTTGTGCTACCTGGGTGTACTGAGAAACGAGAGCGATGAGACTCGTTTAGCAATTCTTGCTTCAATTGAAAGTCATCAGGGACACACAGCCGACCTTGAAATCGAATCACACCATCAGTAGTCACATCAAACCCTGGTTTAGAATTTTGAGTTAACTCAAACTTTAAAGTCTGCAACCTAGGATCTTTCAACTGGCACTCTTTAAGTTTCAACACCAGTTCTGACTCTAGGCGCAATCCAGCTAGCAATCCTCGTTGAGTCTCTGTTATAACGGTTAGTTCCATGTCTCCTAAGGTTTCTAAAATCTTCCATCTTCTTATCAATAAATGTGCTGAGTATCCTACCGATTTCCTACTAAGTGCATCTGCAACAACATTGGCTTTACCTGGGTGGTAGTTGATTGAGCAATCATAATCCTTGAGGAAATCCAGCCATCTCCTCTGTCTCATATTAAGTTCTTTCTGGGTGAAAAGATATTTCAAGCTCTTATGATCTGTAAAAATTTCAAATGTCTGTCCATAAAGATAATGCCTCCAAATTTTTAGTGCAAAAATGACAGCTGCTAATTCAAGGTCATGAGTGGGATAATTTTTCTCATGGACCTTTAATTGCCTAGAGGCATAGGCTATCACTTTTCCATGTTGCATTAGAACGCAACCCAATCCGTTGATGGAAGCATCACTGTATACCACCAACCCATCACCACCAGAAGGTATGGTCAGCACTGGTGCAGTAGTCAACCTTCTCTTTAATTCTTGAAAACTTTGCTCACAATCCTCAGCCCAATCAAATTTAACATTCTTCTGAGTCAATCGGGTCAGTGGAGTAGCAATCTTGGAAAAACCTTTCACAAATCTTCTATAGTAACCTGCCAATCCAAGGAAGCTCCTCACTTCCATTACGTTAGTGGGCCTCTTCCAGTCCAACACAGCTTCTATTTTCTTGGGATCCACTGATATACCAGCACCAGAGATCACGTGACCCAAGAAAACCACCTTCGACAACCAAAAGCCACACTTTCCAAGTTTGGCATATAATTTCTCTTGTCTCAAGGTTTCCAACACAATTTTGAGATGTTGCTCATGCTCATTATGACTCTTGGAATATATTAGGATGTCATCTATAAAGACAATGACAAATTGATCTAAATACTGCCTGAATACCCTATTCATTAAATCCATAAAGATAGCAGGTGCATTGGTCAAGCCGAACGGCATGACAAGAAATTCGTAATGTCCATAGCGAGTTCTGAAGGCCGTTTTTGGGATGTCCTCCTCCTTAACCTTGAGTTGATGGTAGCCAGATCTTAGGTCAATCTTCGAGTACACTTGGGTACCTTGTAACTGATCAAAAAGATCATCAATCCGCGGAAGGGGATATTTATTCTTTACTGTGCTCTGATTTATCTGACGGTAATCTATGCATAATCTCATAGTCCCGTCTTTCTTCTTCACGAAAAGAACTGGTGCACCCCAAGGAGATGCACTAGGGCGTATGTAACCCTTATCTAAGAGTTCTTGTAATTGTTTCTTCAACTCTACTAACTCCACTGGTGCCATTCTATAAGGTGGTTTTGAGATTGGAGTTACACCGGGTAAGAGGTCTATGCCAAACTCCACCTCTCGGTCTGGAGGTAATCCTGATAACTCCTCGGGGAAGACCTCTGGATACTCTCAAACAATTGGGATGTCCTCTAATCGAGGTGTACTCAATTGCTCCTCCGAGATAAAGGCTATATACCCTTTACAACCCTTCATCAGTAGTTGTTGAGCTTGAAGAAAAGAAATGATGGGAGGGAAGTTTCCTTGTACACCAGAGAAGGTAAAAACGGTTTGCCCAGGTGGTCTGAAGGTTACTACCTTCGTGAAACAGTCAACACTGGCATGATAGGCTGCCAACCAGTCCATGCCTAGAATAACATCAAAGTCCTTGAAATTTAGTAGGACTAGATCTACGGTGAGTTCTTGATTTTCTATTTTAATAATACACCGTTTGAATACCTGATCTACAATCATCTTATCGCCAGTAGGTGTTCCAACTATTAAGTTTGTCTCTAGAGGTTCAGCCTTTCTAATCAACTTGATAGCAAAGTGAGGGGCAATAAAAGAATGTGTAGATCCAGAATCGATCAATATAGAAGCAATCATATTATCAATAAGAATTGTACCTTGCACCACCTCCTCTGAAGCTTTAGCGTCGGCCTGGGACAAGGCATAAACTCGAGCTGGTGCTGGGTCCTTCTTCGAGATGGAGTTCTTCCATCTTTGATTTTGGTTATGTCCAATATTTTGCCGAGTGTGCAATGATTTTGGACAGTCTCTTGCAAAATGCCCTGATTGTTGGCACCTGTAGCAAAGAGGCTCCCCACTATTACTCCTTGGGCAAAATTCTGACTTATGTCCCCACTGGCCACACCGATAACATTTATCTTGGTCGTATGTCACAGTCCGCTCCGCGGTGGTCCTCCGCTCCGCAGGACTGAATCTCTTCTCCGGCCTCCGCACTGATGTACGGGCTAGTGGTCTAGGATGATTCTTCAATGACTCCTCCCTTAATGACCAAGAATGAGTTTGTGTTTTCTCCACTGAGAGGGCCTTACTCACAACCTCTCTATAGGTCTTCAGATCAAAATAGGCTACATGCTCTCTGATCCCTTCAGTTAGTCCATCCTCGAATAGCTGAACCCGTTCGTCATCCTTAGAGATGAAGTCTGGGAGAAAACGGCAAAGCCTGTTGAACTCAGCTTCATATTGTTGAACTGTTCGATTGCCCTGCCGGAGGTTGAGGAGTTTTCGTCGCATTTCCTTTCGAACTGCTGTAGGGATGAACTTTTGCAGGAAGTATTCTTTAAATTCTTCCCAGCTAACACTCTCATTGGGCTCTCCCAAAGTCCTCAACGTGGTTCTCCACCAGGCATCGGCGTCGCCTTGTAATAAGTAGACTGCCAACTTCAACTTTTCCCCATCCGGGCAATCAATAGCCTCAAAGGTTTTCTCTATCTCCCGTAACCAGGTATCCACCTTGTCGGGATCATCACATCCAGAAAATGTTGGAGGCCCCATCTTCTTGAACTGAGTGAGAAAGGGGTTAGGGTTATTTCCTTCATCCCTTCTGCCTCCACTACTAGAACCGGCCCCCATTTGCTGGTTGAGGAATAACATCAGAGTTTCTTGGAGTGTCATCTCGATATTTTCCTCTCCCGTCCCATAACCTCGACTAACTCCTCTAGTTCTTGCACGTCGTGGAACACCCTCCTCAATATTGGGAGCGCCACGTCCACGGCCCCTGGCAACCGCTCCACGACCACGAGTAGGGACACGACGGGGAGGCATACTGAACCTGTAATTAAGGATTTGGAGATTCAGTATTTTGGATGACACCAAAGAACATTCTAAAGCGAAATAAATCTCAAAACTATGTCATTCTTAAACCTTATGCTCTGATACCATATGTGACGCCCCCGACCCAGTACGATATTGTTCCTGGGCGTCTGCGGCCCACAGCCCACCCGACCCCAGGATTTTGTTTTTCCCAGTTCCCCAGGAAAAGGCCTCATTATTGGGTCTATGGTAGTCATCATATTTAGCCCAGTCTCAACTCCAACACTTTGTCGATGTGGGACTAAAGACAACTGCTACCAGTTACAGGCCCATTGCCTGCCTACTGGCCCACTGGCCCCACCGGGCCTTACATGATTGTTACATGTATTTTTATCTATCTACAATTTGTTTATCAATAAAATATTACTTTCCCCATTTGAAGTGATTCCATTGATATGGTTTATTTTTAATCTTTCAGTTTGCAAGATGAAGTCCTTGGGAATGTCGTGGGTCACTAGGTAGGTTGGTGATGACCACCTACATGAGGACCTAGTGATCATGTGTAGGTGATTCCTGAAATGCTTGAGGTGAAGGTATGACTGGGCATCATATCTATTTTATACCTCTCACTTAGATGAAGTGCATTTGTACTTGTGGGTTGTCCTTAGTAAAATTTGTGCATCTAAGTGACATGTTTCTGAGAGAAGTACGAAGTGAGTAGACCGTCAGTAGAAAAGGCATGGGAATTCTCACTATTGTTATATTTTATTATATGCCTTGTTCCAAAAGCACATTGTCTATGTTTATATTTCATATTATTCAGCTCAACTGATATAGTACTTTACTTGCTTTGACATGAAAATAGTTGGTATATCATTAGTATACATCCATCCATGGTTGGGCATGTATGGTGACTATTGAGGAAGAGTGGTATGGTCCTTTGTCTTTGAATTGTACAGTTGGGATCCCATGTAAAAATTGATTTCTCAAAAAAAATTTTCAGTATACATCTACCTATATATGTATAAATAAATAGATCTATAGCCTAAGTGGGGGATTATTAGTCCTGTGGCCTTATAGACTGTTTATTGATTTATTTTTAAAATATATTTGGTTGAGCAATTTGGGTTAGACAGTTTGGAAATGTAGTGAGTGACTCAAGTTTGATTGTTTGATTGATATTTGTATGACAATGGATAATAGCATAGACGAAGCCAAATTTTATATGTGTGCTGATTTGTGTGTTCCATGATAGGTCGAAACGTTTTACAGTATACCAGCATCTAGTCTCACTTTGAGGTTACCTACTTGGAGGAGGATAGATTCTATGAGATTGAATCCGATTAAAAAGTTAGATTTAAATTGATTTATTTGAATTATTTGAGATTTGGACCTTTTTATAAATATTTGGCCTTATTTGTAATTACAAAATTTTTATTTGTATTTATAATAGACTTGAGGGGCCTTTTTGCAAAAAAACAAAATCAAAGCATTTAGAACGACATAGAGAAAGAATTGAGAATGTTTTTCCTTCTATTCTTCTTCATTCTCAACTCGTTCGAAGCAATTTTTTTATTTGAAATTTTTTCCTCCTCTTCAACTCTTCCCCATCAAAGAGTGGCAAAAACTCAAGGTGGATCAGCTGAAAATTACAGATAAAGATTTCAAAATTTTGTTTCAGGCCCAAAGGTATGTAAATTTATTTAATTCAATTTTAAACTCATTTTTATTGTGAGTCTTGCATCAAAAGGTAAAATTAGAGCCAACAAATACTACTACTACAATTATTATTGTACAACTTTGACTATGACAACAACCATACTACCGCTAATACTACTACTACTATACTGCAACTACTAATATACTGCTATCACTATAATACTATATTATTACTATTATTATGTAATATTTGTACAACTATTGTATTACCACTATACTATATCTACTACCATTGTTGTGCTACTTCCACTAATATGGTAGTGCCATACTTTTATTGTACTACAACTTTACTATTGATATAATACTATTATATTATTATTCTAATATTATAATGCTACCTCTGTCGCTACAATTCTACCACTAATTTACTACTACACTACAACTACTACTATTAGTAGTACTACTACAATTTTACAGATATATTATTCTACTACTATACTACAAATACTATAACTTTACTATTACTATTTCAACTAATACTATGTTACTACTATACTATCATGTTACGATTATATAATAACAACAACAACAACTAATATTATTTAACTACAACTATTACTATTACTATGCTCTTACTATATAGCTACCACTTCCACCACTACTACTATATTGTTAATATGATACTTTTATATTATTACTATCATATTACCATATGACTATAACTACTATTACTACTACTATAAAACTACTTTGCTACTTCCACTACTAAGCTATTAATACTATATATAATATTAATATACTACAACTATACAACTAGTACTATACTATTGTACTACAACAATATCACTATTATGCTATTACTATATTACACCAACAACAACTACTACTATATTTTCATTATTACTAGACTACTACTACTACACTACCTCTATCATTCTACTATAACTACTACTATATGATACTTCTACTACAGCTATTGCTTTTTGTACTATAATATTATTACAATACTATTCCTATAATACAACTAATACAATATAATTATTGTTATTATATGACTACTATGCTACTACTATATCACTATTATTATACTACATTATACTATTACTACTACTACTATTATACTACTATCATATCACTACTATTAGCCTACTATTATTACTAATATACAACCATTACTACTACACTATTGTACTACTACTTTTATACTATTACTAACATTACTACGACTGCTATACTGCTACTACTACTATGTTGTTACAACTACGCTATTACTATTATATTACTACTGTTATACTACCGCTATTATACTGCTATTACTATTATACTTTTACGATACTATTACTATACCACTACTATTATACTACTACTGTTATTGCTATTAAATTACTATTACTACTATACTACAATTTTTTTTGCTTTTATGATACTACTAGTATACTATTACTATACTACTACAACTACTGCTTTTATACTTCCACTGCTGCTATACTACTACTACTACAACTATACTAACAACTATGTTACTATTATAATATTACTATACTTAAATTATACTAGTACTACTATACGAAAACTATACTACTACTACAATACAATTAGGAAGAAAATGATGAAGAAGGAGAAGAAAAGTAGGAAGCAAAAAAGGTGAATAAAATTAGAGGAATATTATTGTAATTCTCAACTGTAGGAGGAGGGGAATTAAAAGACGTAAAACAAAGACAGACCCTACATAGGAGAGGGAAGAAAAGTGAAAAGATATTAAAAAAATATTATTTCCAGCGATAACGGAGGAGAAGGGAGAAGTGAAAAAAACAAAAAAGAAAACAAAAGAGTGCCCATGTATGATAGAGAAGAAGAAAAAGAGAAATAAAGGAAAAAAATAAATAAAAGGTTGTTGAAAAAAAAGAAAAAATTTTCTGAAAAAGCAAAATCGAAGAGAAAAAATTATTACAAAAAAATATAGATATATTTTTGGCCTTGATTAGTGTGCCCATGCCAATGGTCTAGGCCAGTCGACGGGCATGTTTGAAAATTATTTTTAGAGTAAAACTAGCTTGCAAGATCACTGAACATTTATTTGAGCTAAAACCCACTTGTGAGTTTGCTGAGCATATATTCAGATTAAGGTTAGCTTGTGAGATCGCCGAATTTCTACTTGTGCTAAGGCAAGCTTGTGAGCTCACTGAATGTCCATTTGGACTAAGGCTATTTCATAGACTCAGCGAATATCTATCAAACTAAGGACAACTTACGAGTTCGCAAAATGTCTACTTAGACTAAGACTAGCACAGAAGCTCGCCGAATGTCTATCAGATTAAGACTAACTTGTGAGCTCGATAATCATCTATTTAGACTTAGGCTAGCCCATGAGCTCACCAAATGTTTATTTAGACTTAGGTGAGCCTGCTTGCTCACCAAACATTTATCAGACTAAGGTCAGCCTGTGAGCTTTCTGAAAATCTAAATTAACTCAAGGTCAACCCATCGGCTCACCTAAATTTGTCATGACAACCCAAGGGCTCGTAAACTAAATTGATTAAATTAAAATAATTCAATCACATTAAACAAATAAAATTATATTAACTCAAATGAATGGCTAAAAGGACCCATGTCAATTAAGTTAATAGACTAAAACTAATTTATTAGCTAGGTTTCTCACGTTAAGAGATTCGTGACAATTGTCGGGAAAATTAATAATAGGGGCTTTTGTCTATTGAAAGTCATGTTCCCACAACTCCTGATAGTGCACTTTAAATTGAAATAAATTTTGGTTTGTGATTCAAAATCATCCCCAAGGTCTCCTCTTTCCCGGGTGGTTAATTTTGATTCATAGGTAGTAGAAGTATTATTGTAGTAGTAGTAGTGGTAATACTAATATAGTATAGTACTACTAGTAGTATAATAATATAGTATAGTAGTGTAAAATATAAGTATAGTATTAGTACAGTGAAGTAGTAGTAATAGCAACATTTGTAATATAGTAGTAGTAATAGTACAACTAATATAGTATTATAATTTTATAATAGTAGTAATAACTAGTACTAATAGTATTATAATAGCATAGTTTAGTAGTATAGTATAGCATAAGTATAAGATTACAGTACAATAGTATAGTATATTAATATAATAGTAGTTTCATATAGTTGCAGTAGTATAGTTGCAATATATTAGTAATAGTAGTAAAAATAGTATAGTATTATAGTAGTATAATAGTATAATGCTAGTAGTAGAGTAGCAGTTTTATAGTATAATAGTAGTAGCAGTAATAGTAGTAGTAATAATAATAGTAGTAGTAGTACTAGTAATATTATAATAGTAGTAGTATAATAGTATCAGTATAGTGATAATAGTAGTGTAGTAGTATTAGTAAAAATGTAGAAGTAGTTGTAGTATAGTAGTAATAATAGTAGTATGGCAGCAGTAGTCTAATAGTACTATGGTTGTAGTACAAGTATTGTATTAGTAGTAATGTAGTATATAGTAGTATAGTAATGCTATAGTAGTACTATAGTAGTTCAATAGTATAAACTATATAGTAGTAGCAATATGGTGGTAGTATAATAGTAGTAGTGATATAGTAGTATACTATAATGGTGTATTGCAGTAGTATAGTAGTAGTAGTAGTATAGGAATAGTTTAGTAGCATAATATAATAGTATAGTAGTAGTAAAGTGTAGTAGAAGTGCTACTACTATCACTTCTGTACTATTACTATTACTATACTACTACTACTTACTACTACTATACTTCAACTACTAATATACTACTATTTCCAAAATGCTATACTAGTACTACTATTATATTACTACTACTACTATACTACTACCATATTACTATATTATTATAGTAATATACTATTATTACTATTATACTACTACCACATAACTATCACTACTGTTATGAGTACTACTATCATACTTGATAATACACTGAGTTGAAATATAGCCAAACCAAAAGTAAATGGGAAACCAACCAATGAGATGAATTGCTAGTTGAGGTAACCAAGCTTTCGGCCTTGAGGCAATTATCCTAAGTGATGTTGCTGATGTCATGTCACTTCAATAGTATCATTGTAGTCCATCTAGCAAAAACTCATTTCGTGTCAGCTCAGCCCATATATAATATGGTCCGATATTCATTGAATCACCGTGGCAAGGATCCCCGAAAAATCATTAGCAGAAAATCTAGGAGTGATGGCAGCCAATTAAGGAGAGTTTGGCATTATTAGGACTAAGATTATGAAATTCCAAATCTACACAAAGGCCTTCTTGACTTATAAAACATAGAGTAGCCACAAAGGTAGGGGACTCTCTCTCTCTCTCAAACTCTCTATCTCTCTCAAACTCTCTATTTCTCTCTCTCTAAGAAAAAAATCAATGATAACCTTTATGAATTGATCATCAGAGTGGCTATCATTAGAGAAGCTCCCAATTGTCCTCCAAGGCAACATCCACCCCAGTTATCAGTGTTGATGGTTTGAGCTCCACACCTTCCATTGCTACTATAGCCTCCAAGGGGCTAGCTCCTCTACCTATCCTGTCCTTTTCTATAGGGTTGGTTCAAAGCCTTTTGCTATTCCCACACTGGTGGCTCTAAGTCCACTTGGGAAATTACCCAAGATTAAGTATCATTTTTTATCCTTTTCAATAATTGTGGCTTTTATTTTGGATTAGAGGGCCTTGTTTGGATTTGGAAAGTGGGACCTAACTCTGTACTTCATTAGGTGTCCCTGAGGTGAGAGTTTGGATTTCTAAATTTAGTTTCTAGGAGAAAAACCTTGAGGAATTAGTTAGTATGTTCTACTTTTTGGATGGGACTGAGTTGGACCTATAGGGGTCTGAGGAGGAGAGCAAGAAATTGAGAAAGAAGTCTAGGTTCGAGTTTAATACCTATTGGGAGATATTCAAAAGTGGATTTAGATACCCTATAGATAGAATTACTCAGGATATCATGGGAGGCTAGGACCTCTCTTTTGATCAAATTATATGCAACACTATAAACTTTTTCACTATTCTTTGAACCCTAGATGATCCAAAGGTGTTAACATGACTATTGAAATTTTTAGGGATGCCTTCAAGGGCTGTCAGGGTTCGAAAATAGGGGGTAGATGGTATTTTGATCCCAAAAAATGGTGTAGATTATTTTTCTCAAATCCCTAGGTCCATCTACTCTTGGAAAGACCATTCCCTTTGGATTTTTACTAGGGTAGACTAAGTCCCTTTTTGTGGGTGGGGCAACCCTTCCACTCATTGAGCTGACCTAGAGATCCATCTTGAGGGTCACCAACTTTTAATCTCTTGGGTAGATGAGGTTAAGCATGTTAGATATGCTCCCATGTGGTTTGATAAGGCTTGTCTACTAGGGCATGGCTTATCCATAGCTTGGGAAGTTAGTATGTACCTTATACTTTTGTATTCCTGATTCTTTAGTTGCTTGCTCCTCAATTTAATCATAGGCTAGATTTTGTATAGGGTTGACCTAGATCACATTCATGAATGAGTTTCCAAGGCAATAGGCATGCACTCCCTAGGTATCCATTACCCTGTCATGTTGAAAGAGGTCTTTCAAAGTAGAAGGCAAGCATCCCCCTCAAGTGTTTGTTCAAGGCCCAAGGAAGAAAAGGTGAGGGGAGGAAGCCAATCCATGGGCAAAGAGTAAAAAGGAATGGGTAGGCGATACCTCACCCTTTTGAGTCCCTCTCTTGACTTGAATACATTGGAGAGGCCACCTGGGCACTGAACATTTCTATCGCAAAGTCCACTGACTATGGGAAGAAGGCAGTTATGACTTCTAAATCTACACCTCCTCCTCCCTATATCAAAGTGTGGGTGAAGTCCACCTCCAATCATCTAAGCTGTTTAAGCAAGGAGATGGACATCGAGGAGTATTTCTTCAAAGATTTTGTGGATAGTGGAAACCCCCACATTAAACATCCTCTTCAATCAATGCTACTCTTTTCTTCCTTTCTACTGACTTTTAGCTCAATTGTAGATACTCTAATTTTACTATTATATAGGTCAAGTCTTTTTTGAAGCTTAGAAGTAAATAGCTTTTGAGAAGAATAAGACCACTAAAGCTGAGGAGGATGTGAACTTGCTCTATTCTCAACTCAAGTCACTCCAACTTATGTTTGGGAAAGTGAAGAGGGAGGTAGAGGAGGAGAGAAATATCCTCCAAGTGGAGCAAGATTCAGCCTTAACAAGGTTGAAGGAACTAGAGGATTGGCAAAAGATTGAGCTAGATTAAGCAAAGGATGAGGTGATGGCCATATTCCACTAGAGCTCATAGTACTTGAAGTCCTTGAAGCTATGAAAGGTGCAGGCTATTCTTGAGTTCAAGGCCAGTGATGAGTATCTCTATGAGCGGGGCCTTTTCTTTGCCAACTCTTATTTGAGGGCTACCTCTATTATGGAGACACAGTAAAGAAGAATCATCATGATCTTGACTTTGAGCTTGATGACCTTTGAGTGGAACTTTGCAATGACATGAGGATTCACCATCACAAGTAGGAGTGGGAGCAGATCCTCTAGAGGAAGAAAGAAGCTAAGGCATATACTAAGCCTCAAGCGCCTATTACCTAGAAGGAGTCTGCTGAACCCCCGACATCCTCCAAATAGTCCTACAAAATTCTCCTTCATCTTCTCTATAAAAAGCTTTTGCAACCAAGTTTCCCCTCGAATGTGATATTCTTTTGATGAATGAAAGAGATTTTCTTTTACTTGCACCATTTCCCTTTGCATCTTTGGCTTGCATTTGTCTTGCACACATCTTGGCCCAAGCTCACATAAAGGTCAATTGTTGTTCATTACACTTGCAAATCAGCATATAGTTTCACCCTTTAGCCATGGTGAAGATTCTTATAAAGTGACAAGTCATAACTCACCTTTGCAATGGTTGGCTTTGGAGCTCTTTAAGTAGTGGTACTTAAACTTGATATATCTGGTACTCTTCCTTCCAATAGGAGGAGAATGGCTTGGGGAAGACAAGGGACTATTAAGGGAGAAACTTCAAGGACCACAGTGTGACTTAAAGTGAAAACTTTACATAAGAATCTTAAATCTTGGCGAAGTTCTTAGCTTTTCATGGTTGGCTTGTTACTAAAGTCATATGCCTTGTATAAAACTAAGGCCTTATGCTTGACTTGTTGCCAAACTCTTTTGCCTTGGGCCAATTCGAGGTCTTATGATGGGCTTATTACTGAGGTCTTATACTTTGGGTAAATCCAAGGTCTTATACCTAGCTTATTATCAAGGTTTTATGCCCTAGATAGAACCAAGGTCTTATGCCTTGCTTATCACTGAGGTCTTATACCTTGGGCAGAATTGAGATCTTATGCATGGCTGATCACTAAAGTCTTATAACCTAGGTGAATCTGAGATCTTATGTCAAGCTTATTACCGGGGTCTTATATCTTAGGTAGATTCAAGGTCTTATGCCTCGCTTATTCTTGAGGTCTTATGCCTTGGGTATAACATGGTCCTATGCCTGGCTTATCATTGAGCCCTTATGTCGATGGGTGAATCTAGGTATTATGCTTGGCTTACTACCAGTGTCTTATACCCCACGAGAACCCGAGGTCCTGTGCCTCGGGTGAATTCATGGTCTTATGTTGGCTTATTGCTGAGGTCTTATGTATGGCTTATTATTGAGGTCTTATGCTCCCACGTGAACATGAGGTTTTGTGCCTCGAGTTAATCCAAGATCTTATGCCTAGCTTATTTTTGAGGTCTTATATCTCGAATAGGACCAAGATCTTATGCCCTAGGTAGAACTGAGGTCTTATATTTGTCTTATCATCGAGATCTTATGCCTTAGCTGAATCTGAGATCTTATGCCTGGCTTATTACCGAGGTCTTATTCCTCATATGAATGTGAGAACTTAAGCTTGGCTTATAACCAAGGTCTTATGCCTCAGGTGGATCTAAGGTCTTTGGTGGTCTATTGGGACAAGATTTGTCAATATCTGAAGCGATAATGGAGGAATAATTTAGTCTAAAGATATAATCTTCTTAGGTTGTCTACATGATATGTCCTAGAAAGTTCCTTCTTGTCTTGGTGCTAAACATCCCTGACCCTGTGACCCTCATAATTTTGATCAGGGCTATCTAGTTTAGTGATAATTTACTTGAAACCTGATTAATGAGTTTAGCTTGTCGAAGTATCTAATGGCCAGATCGTAATCCTTAGATATGTCCCCATAGATTGTAGTATTGGGCCACTCACTACTAGCAACTCCAATGCAAACCCTCTTCCAAGCTCCCATAATCAGATCCTTCTTGGCTCAAATATTTGTTTCATTCATTTTAATATCATAAAGCTAAGTTGAGGTGAAGTAAGACCAAGTTCCACCAGAATGATAGCTTTAACCCCATAAGTGAGCATGAAAGGTGACTCCTTGGTTGTTGTCCATGGCATGGTCAGTAGGACCATAGAATATGTGGTAACTCATCGACCCAAATTCCTTTGGAACTTTTGAGATGCTCCTTAATGCCTAAAAGTAGGTTCAATTAGTTACCTCATCCAAATCGTTAGATTGGGGTTGGACACCAAGGTGAACCCTAGTCCTTTGTGGATACTACTATAGTATTCTTTGAATCTTGAGCTGTGAAGTTGCTTCCTATTGGCTACGACCAGCACTCATGGCAATATGAACCTACAGATCATGCTTTGCCATTGGAACTCTTGAATATTTCTCTTAGTGATTGTTACTAGGGAGATTCAATTTTCATCCATTTAGTAAAGTAGTGAATAGTTACCATTAAGAACATCCTTTGACCTGATGCTAATATGAACAAACCTAGTCAATGAGGATAGGTTGGGGCCCTCACAAGAAGTCTAAGTGCTCAATCTATGGAAAGACTTTAGTTCTTGAGTTATTTAATGCAGTATAAGCTTGAAATTCAAGCCACTACTCCCTGTCCTCCCTCTACTTAGTTTTCTGCCTTTTCAGCTTAGGTGGCTTATCCTCTAGAGATTCTCTCTTCTTGCTATAGCCTTTAGATTCTTTTTCTTCTAGATCACTTCTTAAGCATTAATGTGTTCATGGGCTAGTTGGATGAATTTTCCCATGCTATGCAGTTGCTAGCTAGCCATCTCATAGGCCACTTGAGCTTGCCAGATCCATTAACGATGATAGCCAGGATAATAGGACTATCCAGCTTGGTAACTTCCAGTTGAGCTTTATTAACTCTGGCCAGATACTCCCTTAAGTTCTCTCCCTCTTCGCTTCAACATGAGGAGTGCATATAGGTTCTTTCATTGAGAAACCAATGGGTAAATTATTTTATGAACTTATTTGCTAAGTTATCAAAATAAGTTATTGAGCACTTCGGAAGGCCAGAGTACCATGCTTTGGCCCACCTTGCAACATCATCAGGAAAGCATTACACATGGTGGAGTCTCAATCTCCTTATAGAATCATGGTATTTTTAAAGGTACTAATGTGATCGACTAGGTCCTTTAAGCCATCATACACTTTGTAGGGAGGATGGTGAAACTTTAGCTACACTCAGGAGTATGCAATTTTTGGGATTAGAGGAGTATTGTACCCTAGTTGTTGATGGTGACTCGACATCCATGACCTTCACCAAGCCGAATGTAGCTTGGCCTCCCATGAGAACCTTGACTTCACCCCATCCAGTACTTGACTAGCATGCATGTGATACGTGGCCTCATCAGTAGGATCATATGTTAGGTCATAAGAATAATAATCTCTCAAAATATGGTACGAAAGTGAAATCATGGCCTAGGGGTCATGGTGACCCACTGATGGTGCTTTGCATGGGATCTAAGGTGCAATTATGATTCAAGTTGTTGGTTTACCATAGTGCCTTAGGCTGGCACTAGAACTTGAATTGAAACCTATTGAAGGACATTAGGAGCCGCGAGGTACCATGTCATTTAGGATTTTGAAATTGTTAGGCTTCTCAGTTTTGCATGGCATGCACTTGGGCCTCGAGGAACTGCATTATCTGTTGAATGATGGTGGATAGAGTTTGAAACTCATGTCATTCTTCTAGGATGATTTGTAAAAGGGATCCCAGGGGTTGTGGCTGTGTTCGAGTCGTAGAGCTAGCTTGCTCTACTGTTCCATTGTCCTATTAGATATGTTGTACGACTTCACTAATCTTGGGGCTACTTGCCCCTCAATTGGATTCTTGGATGATGGGCACCTTAGCACTCTAGGCGACATTGTCAGAAGATCATTGAAGGTCTCTAAGATTAATCAAAGAGGGAAGCTGAGTAGATCTTAATAAAATCACCAATTGTTAATAGAACCCAATTTAACACGGGTTTTGGACGGGTAGGCTCCTCAGGATCAAATCCACTAGGCTGTCCAACTGCTAATTTGCAAGAAAAAGGAAGAACCATGAAGAGAATAGCTGGGAGTTTCTCCGATGGTGGCCACTACAATGCTCAAGTTATAAAGGTTCTGATCGATCTTTTTCTCAAAGAAAGAGACTAAGAGAGTCCCCTACCTTCGTGAATACTTTGTGTTTTATAGGTTGAGAAGTCCTTTGAGCAGATTTGAAATTCTATGATCTTAGTCCTAATTATGTCAGACTCTCTTTATTTGGATGTCATCAGTCCTGGCTTTTCTGCTAATAATTTTTCAAGGATCCTTGCCAATGGGATTCCATAAATGTCAAATTACGTCCATATATAGGGTGAGCTTGCTAAATCTTGTCATAAGACACAAAATGAGTTTTTACTAGATGGACTACAATGATACTATCATGGTGATTTGACATCAACAACTTCACTTGGATAATAGCCTTAAGGCCAAAAGCTCGGTTACCCCAGTCAACGGTTCATCCCATGAGTTGGTTTACCATTTGCTTTTGGTTCGACTATTTTTCAACTTAGTGTGTCATCACATATAATAGTAGTACTAGTAATAGTAGTAATAATTAAGTAGTAGTAGTATAATAGTGATAGTTGTCTATTACTATAATAGTAGAGTAATATATCAGTAGTATAGCAGTAGTAGTACTAGTATATTAACAGTAATACTATAATAGTATAGTTGGAGCAATAGTAATATATATTGTAGTTAAAATTTAGTAGTGGTAAGTGGTAGTACTATAGTAATAGTAGTAGTGTAGTAGTAAACATAGTAGCACTTTTACTATATTATACTATCACTATACTGTTATGCTATACACTAAACTACCCCTATATTATAACTACTATTATACTACTACAATACCACAACCACTATAGTATACCAGTACACTACTGTTACTATATTACCACTATATCGCTACTACTATGCAGCTTGTGCTATTATATTACTTAGTATTACTATACTACTATTATACTAAATACTATTAATACAATACTAGTGCTATAATTACATCATTACTAAACTACTATTACAATACTACTATTATTACTATTATATTACAACTACTTTTATACTGTTTCTATTACTATTATACTACTACTAATATTTCTATTACTATGACCACTATACTACAATACTACCATACTACTAGTATTAGATTATTATATTGCTATAATATCTTACTACTATGATTAGTACTACTAATATATTACTATAACTATAGTACACTACTACCACACTAATATATTATACGATTGTACTATAATCCTATACTTCTACTATATTATATTATTAAACTATACTACTATATTAGTTTTACTGTTACTATATTAGTATATTAAAACTAGTATACTACTAGTATAAAACTATAATACTATATTAGTTTTACTGTTACTATAGCTATACTATTAGTGTTGCTATTATTGCTATTATATTATTTTAATACTATACTTCTATTCTACACTACTATACTATACTATTATACTACTACTATACTATTACTACTATTGCTACTACTACTATACTATAACTATTACTGTACTACTGTATTACTACAAATGCTACTATACTACTACTACTACTACATTATAACTATTGTATTACTATCAATACAACTATAGAATTATCACTACATTAGTATTATACTACTACTACTCCTCCAATACAACTATAGGATTATCACTACAAATAATATATTACTATTAGTACTATTATGGTATTACTTTACAACTGCTACTGTTGTACTAGGGTTGCTACCGTACTACTAATAAAGTACTACTACTATTATTATACTATTATTATATTATTACTATTATTATTACTTCTACTACCATACTTTTATACTACTACGATACTACAACTATATTACTACTACTATAATACTTTATTATGATTGTACTAGTACTACCACTATGCTACTTTACTAATATTACTACTATAATACTCGTACTATTGTACCACTATTATACTAGTATGCTACTACTATATTATTACTATTATACTTCTATAGTACATTTTTCACTACTAATATTATACTACTCCCACTAATACTACTACTACTAAATTGGTGCTATAGTACTTTTATCATACTAATATACAACTATTGCACTGATAGGACTACTATAATGACTACTATATTATTACTACTAACATTACTATAGCATAATGGTACTAATACTATGTACTACATCTACTACTAGTATACTATTATTATACTGCTACTATACTCCTACTTAATGACCGCTATTGTACTGCAACTACTACACTGTTATACTAATATTATAATACTTTTATATTGTTATTATATTATTATACTATTATTATACTGTTACTAACACTACTATAACTATACTACTATTAGTAGTATGTTATTATTACTCCTACATTATTTTTATTATACTATTACTACTACTATCATACTATAAATGCTAGTAATCCTAGTATTACTACAATTTATACTATTACTACTACAATTATACTAATACTGCCATACTAGTAGTTCTAAATATTACTATTGATAGTATACTACTATTATTTATAGTATACTACTATTATTAGTATATTATCATTATTATACTATTACTACTACTACACTATAAAGATTACTAATACTCGTACTACAACAAATATATTATTTTTACTATTATTACTCCTAGTACTATACTACTTTTATACTCCTACTTTACAATAATTATACTGCTATAAATAGTATTACTACTATATTGCTATTATAGTACTACTACATTACTATTATACTATTATACCATTAGTGTACTATACTATTACTATCACTAGTATAACTATACTTTTACTACTATACTAGCAGTTCTATACTACTACTATTGATCGTATACTATTATTATCTGTAGTATACTACTACTATTTGTACTCATATTACTATGTTAATACTACTACCGTTATTGCTATTATTACTATTAGTGCTGCTATTATATTACTACTACTACCATTACAACCATGACTACTATACTACTACTGCAACTATTACGACTACTACTAATACTAAATTACAATAGTACAACTATATTATCACTATTACAATATTATACTATACACTATTATCCTACTACTAGTAGTATTACGAATACGATACTACTATTATAATACTGATATAATATTATTATATTATTACTATACTACTTCGATTATACTACTATACTATTACTATTATACTACTACTTCTACTATCGTTTTACTACTACTGCTACAATATTAAAAATAATATACTAGTACTACTACTACTATCCCGCTACTTCTATTATACTACTATTATTATACAACTACTACTATTATACTGATATTATTATACTATAGTTATACCAATACTATTAGTACTAATACAATATTGATACTATCATATTATTACTGATATTGTCATCCTATAGTTATACCAATACTATTAGTATACAACTCATATATTACTTGTGTACTTTTTTTATTACTATTACTACTTACTACTTTAATACTATCATACTCCTATAACTACTATTGCTATTACTGCTAATAATTCTACTATTGCTAGTAGTATTATTATACTATACTAATACTATACTACAATTCTATAATATTATATTATACTATTATATTACTACTATACGGTTATTTCTAGTACTACTATTATACTATACAAATACTGTACTATTATACTATTGCTACTACTATACAATTATTACTATTACTATTATATTATTTTTATATAACTATTGCTAGTACTATTACTGTACTATACTGTCATACTACTACTATAATAAATTATACTATTACTGTTACTATACTACTTCTATACAGCTAATATGTTATTATTATTATAACTATTACTAACTACTACTATATTACTATACTATTATAATTATAATACTACAATTACTACTACTAGTATCCTACTTCTATCCACTAATATATTATTATTATTATTTCTAATACTACATACTAATATTATACCTCTATATTACTATTCCTATATTGTTAATATTACTACTACTATTACAGCTATACAGTGAGTATTGCTAGTACTACTACTATACGGTAGTGATACTATACTACTATTTTATACTATTCTATTATATTATTATACTACTGCTATTATTATACTATTATTTTTACTATTACTATACTATCATTATATTATTATTATTATGATACTACTGTTATACTACCAATATACTATTATTACTGCTACAACCTACTACTACTATACTACAATACTATGACTATGATATTATTACTATTAGAAGTATCAAATAGGCCGTGCTAGGTTGGCATGGTCTATTTTTCTAGTCCACTGAAACTACTTTGCGTTGTGCTCGGCAAGTCCCAAAATATTAATGGGCCATGCTCGACATAACCCATGAAAAAGAAATAGGCATCAAGTGCATCCCATGACCCCTAGGTATGTAGGCCGTGCCGTGCCTCACCAGTTTTTAAAAAGCTTCTAAAAAAATAAAGGTTCTTAGACTTTCTTTTAAGAATTATGGTTCAATTTTTGGCTAAGAAAAGAGAATTTAATAATGGCTAGGATGGCCCGCAGGCTATATCGTGCTCGACCTAATTGTGTTGCGAGTCATGCCTGGCTAGCAAGCAGCTTGGGGAATGCCAGACACGACCCAAATATTATAGATTTTGGGTCGTGCCAAGGATAGCTAATTGTGGGCCGTGCAGGGTTGGCTTACGAGCCACAGATATGTTTTGACATATCTATCTACTGCCACTTATGTTTCTACTATTATACTATTATTACTATTAGTATACTACTACTAATACTATAATATCACTTTTACTAGTATTATCCTACTCCTACTACTATCATACTACACTACTATTATACTACTACAAGTACTACTATTATAATACTATACTATAATGTTGTACGGTACTACTTTGATACTATAGTTATATTAATGTTACTACTATTAATACTGATATACTATTATACAATATGTTACTACTACTATATTACTAATTACTACTATAATTACCATACTAATATACTACTATACTACACTACAACAACTACTATATTACAATTCCATTATACCAATATACTGTTATGCTACTACTATAATAGTAGTACTATTAGTACTGCTATTATTACTACTATTATACTACTATACTGGTAAACCACTACTAACACAATATAACTGGTATAATTATACTACTACTAGTACTATTCTACCATATTAATATATACTATACTACTAGTACTATAGTACTACTACTTATGTTACTACTATTATACTAGTATCATACAATCACTGCTACTATTACTTCTACTAATACTACTATACTACCATTACTATTAATATATTACTACTGCTATTACTACTATGCTTCTATTACTATACTATTTCTATACTCTTACTATTATAATACTATTACAACAACAACTATTATATTATTAATACTACTAGTATAATTATACTTCTACAACTGTACTACTACTTCTACTGTACTATTACTAACATTATACAACTTTTATTATACTATTGCTACTATTCTACTATTACTGTTATATTACTAGTACTACTATTGTAAAATTACTACTACTACTACTAAATTACTTTTATACAACTACTATTATACTACTACTAATATACTTTTACTACTATACTATTATACTACTACTACTATATTAACATTATTACTACTATACTAGCACTATTATACTACTATTCTTTTACTATTAGTAATACTACCACTATACTACTACTATACTATTACTTGATACATCAGCTAATGATAAACAAATTCAAGAGAACATTTGGCCAATTATCAATTCAAATGCCAAGCTAGGTCAAACCCTTTTCCTTGAAGAATAAGTGGGTCTGCCCATGTAGAGTGCTAGTTTAGCCTATCAGAATCTTTTTAAGTGGAGTATTGCCCCATTTGACTAAATTCAATGTTACTTAAAATTTTAGGAGTCTTTTGAAATTCTCAGAGTCTTTTAACTAGTTTTTAATGTAAACCTTTAGTATTTTGAAGTGTTATATTTATTATACTTTATCTAGTACCTTTAAGTTCTTCCTTTTAATCTAACTTCTTTGAAGTTGGTTCTTCAATTGAATTTCAAGGCTTATCAATTCAGATAACTTGAGTTCCTTCAAACGTGGCAAATTACTTCAACTTTTTATCTTAGGTGTGGTTGCTTGCATTATCATATTGGTGGTGAGCTTGCTTGTCATCTTTCTCTTATCTAAGGTGTGGCTATTCTACATTATCAACTTGATGGTAAGATACTTATCCTTTCATTTATTCTTTAAACTCTCTATTTGCTATTTTTCTTTTAGTTTGAAAGTTGTTAATGCTTTTATCGTATACTGGTAGCGATCGGCACCTAGCTGTACTCATCCAAAAAGTAACATGGCTTCCTGTTGTATTTCACCTTCTTCTCTACCTTGGATATCTTGATTTCCATCTCATAAGCTAGTAGATTTGAATAAGAAGAAGGAAAAGAATAAAAAAAAGTGGAGGCGAGTGGCAGAGCCTAAGAACCAAGACCACACTTAGAAGCTTTGTCATGTTGGATGACGAACTTGGCTCTCTTGCTTCAAGCTTCTTTACAAACCCTAAAAATCGAAACCTAGATACTGGCCAAAATATTTTGGTTGAAACTATATCACAAACCTTTCACTGAGTATGATAGTGTAGGTTGGGGTAGGGGAATCACTTAATAATGGCATTTTCTATTTTTTAATAAAAAATCAACCATTAAATTTTTGCATTTCTCCTTTCATTATGTCTCTTGCCTAATTGGGTTTCTATAATTGGAAGTGAAGTTATGTCCAACCGTACATGGCAGAATTTGTGGAGCAAAAATCCTCCACCTATGATACCTTACAAATGAGAATTTCAGATGGTTTGAATGCACAATCTGGTGTAGTAGTGTAGCAATAGTAGCAATAGTATAGTATAAATATAGAAGTAATAATAATAATAATAGTATAGTAATATTAATATACTAGTATAACAATAGCAGTCGTAGTAATAGTATAGTTATCACAATAACAGTTTAGTATTATACTAGTTGTATAGTAGTATAGTAGCAGTATAGTAGTAGTGTAGCAATTGTCTAGTAGTTGTATAGTAGTAGAGTAGTAGTATTAGTAGTAGTCCCATAGTAGAAGTACTAAAGTAGTAGTATAGGAAAAAAGTAGTGGAAGTAATAATAGTATAGTAATATAGTAGTAATAATGTAGTGATAATACAAATAGTAGTAGTGGTACTAATAGTAGGATAGTAGTATAAAAGTAGTAGTATACACGTAATAGCAGTAGCAGTACCTAGTATTACAGTAGCAGTAACTAGTACTGATACTAGTAGTGTAGCAGTAATATCGTAATAATAAATAATAGTAATAGTATATTAGCAGTAGCAGTAGTGTATAGTAATAATATAGTGATAGTATAGTAATAGTTGTAATACTATATTAGTAGTTGTAGTAGTAATAGGTAGTAGTATCGTATAGTAATATAGTAGTAGTATAGCATACTAGTAGTATTAATAGTAGTAATAGTATACTAGTAGTAGCAGTTGTAATGGTATAGTATGATAGTAATATAGCAGTAGTAGTATATTATAGTGGTAATATAATAGTAGTAGTATAAAAGTATAATATAGTAGTATAGTAGAGCAATATAACAGTAGTCTACTGTACTAGTAGTGCTAGTAGTAGAGGTAATACTATATTTATAACAGTGGTAGTATAGCAGAATGATAGTAGTAATAGTAGTAGTAATTGTCAGGTAATAGTAGTAGTAGCATAGTAGTTGTTAAGTAGTAGTCGCAGTATAGTAGTACTATTAGTATAGTACTATTATAGTATTAGTGCAAGTATAATACCATAGTATCGTAGAATGGTATAGTGGCATAATAGTGACAATAGTATAATAGCTATATAGTAACATAGTATAATAATATAGTATTGTTGTATAGTAGTAGTACAATAGTCATAATAGTGATAACAATAGTAGTAGTATAGTAGTATTATAGCAATAATATAGTAATAGTATAATAGTAGTATAGTAGTATTAGGAATAACATTAATATAGTAATAACAGTTGTAGTAGTAATTGTATAGAAGTAGTGGTATATTATTATAGTAGTAGTATAGTGTTATTATAGTAGCAGTAACACTAGTAGTATTAATATTAGTATTGTTGTAGTGTAGTACTAGTAGCATAGTAGTATTATAGTCATCAAATAGTAAAATTACTAGTAGTGATAGTAGTAATGTAGTAATAGTAATATAGTAATAGTATTATAATAGTAATATTACAGTATAATAGTGCTAGTATAGTAATAGTAGTATCATAGTATTATGGTAGTAATATACTACCAAAAGTATTAATAGTTGTAATATTAGTATAGTATTAGTAGTATAATACTGGTATAATTGTAGTACAATAATAGTATTAGTAGTAAGATTATAGTAATATGATCGTAGATTGATAGTACTATAGTATGAGTGTTATATAGTAGTAGCATTAGTATAGTACAAGTAGAATAGTGGTATTATAATAATAGTATTATAATAGTAGTATAATATTATAGTAGTAGTAGTATAGTAATAATATAGTATAATGATAGTATTAGTAGTAGTAATATAGTAATAATAGTAGTACTATAAGGGTAATTATAGTATAACAATAGTTGCATATTAGTTCTATGTTATTATAGTAGTACTAGTAGTAATATATTAGTATTAGTAGTAGTATAATAGTAATAATTGTATAGTTGCATCATAGTATAGTATAGTAGTCTAGTGCAGTAATATAGTAGTAGTAGTATAATGACAATTGTATTAGTAGTAGTATTATTGTAGTAGTACTAATATAGTAGTAGCAGTCATTATTATTGTTGGGACAGTAGTTGTAGTATAGTAACAGTAGTGAAGTACTATTAAAAGAGTAAGTTGGAGTTGCAATAATAGTATTGTAGCAGTATAGTAATATAGTAGTAGTATAATATTGCAGTTGTACAAGTATTAGTAGTAGTATAATATTAGTAGTTGTAGTAGTAGTATATTATTATGCTAGTAATAACAGTAAAACTACTAGTAATATAGTTGTTGTAGTCATATTAATATAAAAATTATAATAATAGCACTATTATAGAAGTAATTATAGCATAGTAGTAGTATAGTAGTGTAATCATAGCATCGTAAAAGTATAATAGTAGGAGCAGTAGTAGTACTTAATACTAGTATAGTAATAGTATATTAGTAGTGATATAATAATAGTAATTTAGTCTAATAGTACTACTAGTAGCACTAATATAATTTTAATAGTATTAGTGAAGTAATAGTAATAGTATAGTTATTATAGTACAATTAAGTATAGTATTATAGTAGTAGTGCTAGTAGTGGTAATGGTATTATAATTACAATAGTAATAACTAGTAGAAGTCTAATAGTAGAAATACTTATATATTAGTAATGGTAGAAGTATGTTAACAGTATGGTAGTAATTGTTGCAACTATAATTGTGATAATATACTACTGCTAGTAGTATAATAGTAATAGAGTTGTAGAAACAGTATAATAGAAGTAGTATAGTAGTATAATTATGTAGTAATATACCTCAAGTATTGGTTTGGTGGTTGTACTAATCTCTACTATATGAGAGGCCATTGGTCCAACCCTTACTTGAAGCATGACTTTTGTAGTACATCCCAGTTGCTAGAAAAACAAAATTATGTTAGCAGTATAGTTATAATATAAGAGTAGTATTAGTAGCATAGCAGTAATATAGTAGTTGAAGTATACTGCTAATACTAGCATAGTTGTATACTATAGTAGTAGTAAAATAGTAGTGGTAATATCATGATAGTAGTATAGTAGTAATGGTAGTATAGTAGTATTGTATAATACTATAGTAGTAGTAGTATAATAGTAATATAGTTGCATAGTACAATAAAATAGTATTTTAGTATAACAATAGTATAGCATAGTAGCACTAACAATAGTTTTATTATATCAACACTAGTAGTAGTATAATAGTAGTATTAGTATAGTAGTTATATAGTAGTAGTAGTAGTAGTAGTAGTAGCAGCATTATACCAGTAATAGTTGAGGTAGTGGTATTGTAATAGTATGGTATGGTATTATACTTGTAGTATAGCATAGTACTAATATTAGTAGTAGAAGTAATAGTATAATAGTTGTAGTAGTAGCAGTAGTATTATAGTAATAACATACTTGTATAGTAGCAAGAGTTATAGTAGTAGTATAGTAGTAGTAGCATATTCATATAATAGTAATAGTAGCGGTACTAGTAGTAGTAAATTCTATAGTAGTTTTATGGTTATGATATTGTGGTAGTATTCGGAATTGTAGTAGTATAATAGTAGTATAGTATTAGTAGTAATAATAATTGTTATTGTATAATAGTGGCTAATTTGGACTAAAGGATAGCCTGCGAATTCACCTAAAAGTCTATTTAGATGAAAGACCAACTTGCGAGGCTCCCCTAAAAGTCCCATCAGTTTAGGGTTAGCCTACAAGTTCTTTCGGAAATCAAACTCTTACAAAATGTTAGCTTGTGGGTATGCCTAACAGTCTAATTGACTAAAGGATAGTCTCCAGGCTTGCCTGAAAGTCTAAATCAACTAATAGCCAGGCTGTGGGTAGCCTAAAAGCCAAAGAAACTTAAAGTCAGCCTGTAGGTTCACCCAAAATTATTATGATAGCCCGAGGGCTCTCAAATCAAATAAAATTGATAAGCATAAATTGTTTAAATGGCTCAATCACATTAAACTCAAGTTAGTTGGGTTGAAATAAATAAATCAAACCAATGTGACTCAAATAAAACACCAAATGAATTTGAATGGATAAAAATAAATGGATTAAAACTAGTCCAAATAAATAGAAAAGCTCTTTGCTGACTAACCGGCCAGTCATACTTAACAATTACTAGCAAAGCTCCCCTAATCAATCAATACCCTCAATCAGTTGACCAATTCTGGTGAATCAATAAATTATAGGTTCTTTGTTCGGTGACTAGTACCCTAATAATCATCCAGTTTTAATAAACTAGGAAAAGAATCATCTCTGTCAGATGACCAACACCTAAACCGATCCTCTACTGAACTTAAAATGACACCCATTTTGGCTAGTCGATAGCTACCCTAAGTCGACGTTCATTTTAGTTAAAAAACTGATAACCTAGGTTAGATTCAACCATAATTGGGTCAACAACATTCAAACCAAAACAAAACAAACCCGAATTGAACACTAATTAAGTCAAACCAGAATAAATTTGAATTGAATTCCAATTGAATCAAAATAGCTTCAAACTAAACCACAACACATTTGAATAGAACTCTGAATTGAGTCATACTATATTCAAACTAAAGCACAACAAGTTCAAATAGAATACTAAATAGAGTCAAATAATATTCAAACAAAATCACAACAAGTTTGATTGTAGCTCTAAATTAAGTCATATTTGATTCAAATTAAACTACAATATGTTTAGATAGAACTCTAAATTAAGTTGAACCACATTTGAATTAAACCATAATATGTTCGAATAGAATTCTGAGTTAAGTCAAACAACAATCACCATAAGTTTGAATAGAACTCTAAATTGAGCCAAATTGTATAAACTAGATGACAACAAGTTCGAATACAAACTCTAAATTGACTCAAACCATATTGGACTAAACCATAACAAGTTCGACGAGAACTCTAAATTGAGTCAAACGACATTGAACTAAACCACAACAATTTTGAAGAGAACTCTAAATTGAGTCAAACCACAATTGAACCAAACCGCAATAAGTTTGGGTATAACTTGAAATTGAGTAAAACCACATTCAAACTCACAATAAGTTTGTATAGAACTCATTTTATCTAAACCACAACAAGTTCAAATAGAACCCTAAATTAATTCAAATCACACTTCAAAGCTAAACCAACTCAGAAAGCCATTGGCAATACCGCAAACTCAATTGACAAAATGCCAATGAGGCCATCAACTATCGAATAAAGTCAACCGATAACACATTTAAAGCCATCAGCCACACTTTAACACTAAACAAACCCAAAAAACCATTGGTGGCACACGGCTAAGCTGAACCAAAAAGTCATTAATGAATCCTTAAACTTAATCGACAACATGCCAATGAGGCTTTCGATTATCGGATGAAGTCAACCAACAACACACTTAAAGATGTCATCCATAATTTAAAGCTAAACCAATCCCAAAATCTGTTAGTGACACTTGGGTAAGCCAAGTCCAAAAGCTATTGGCGATGTCTAAAACTTAGTCAACAACATGCAAATGAGGCCATTGATTATCAAATGAAGTTAACTGGTAACACGTTAAATGTCATCAGTCACACTTCAAAGCTAAGCTAATCCCAAAAGCCATTGGTGGCACTTGGCTAAGCCAACCCCAAAAGTCATTGGTGATACCTCAAACTTAATTAACATTGAGGCAATGAAGCTATCAATTATCAGATGAAATTAACTGGCAACATGCTTAAAGTCATCAAACACACTTTAAAACTAAACTAGACTCTAATGCCATTTGAGATGCTAGGCTATGACAACCCTAAAGGTCATTGACGATGTCTCAAACTTAATTGACAACATGCCAACTAAGCCATCAATTATTAAATGAAGTCAACTGATAATATGCTTAAAGTCATCGGTCACACTTTAAAGCTAAAACAACTCCAAAAGCCATTAGTGATGCTTCAAACCTAATCGAAAACACACCAAGAGACTATTGAATATGAAATTAAAAATGATAAGCATAAGTTAAGGCCATTAATCATTTTCTCTACTCAAGAATCAATAGAAGTTAGCTGACAATAAGCAAAAGTCATCAGTAAAACTCCAAATCTTAATGGGGTCAACTAGCACAAGCTAACACAGTCAACCATACATTGAAATCAAGCAACATCATTAACATCCACCAAATATCAAATCAAGCATTTGTTTGAGTCAAGTTCAACTTGGTCCAAAACATAGGAGTGGGGCAGTAGCGAGCATCAAGATTTTCCTATTCCCTTACTTATTTCATGTCATTCATGATCTTAAATTTAAATTCCTTAAACTATAATGTGAGGGTATGCCCTCGCTTAAACCATGTACCTCTTTCCTTAAATCAATCAATCATGTTTTCTTCTTTTGTGTCTCTATTTTATTAGCTAGGTTCCTTATGTTGGGAGGTTCTTGACAGTTATCAAGGTAATTAACAAATGGGGCTAGCACCTAATGGGAAGTCATGTTCCCACAAAACTTGATTGCACACTCAAACCAACATATATTTTTCATTTGTTATTTTTTGATTGCTTCATGGGACCTTCACCATCCTAGGTTGACGATTTTCACTTCGTACTAGTTACACCTGAACCAAAACTAGGTCACACCAGAACTTAAATCAAGTTGAACCTAAACCAAAATTAGGTCAAACCTCAACTAGAACCAAGTTGAATCAAATCATCTTGAACTTGAACCCAAGTCTATTATGGTTTAAACCTAAACCCAGTAAGGGTCCAACTTAGGTTGACCAAAATCCATTAACATTTTGAACGAAGATCCATCAAGAACATAATCAAGGTTGGATTGATGACTAATTAGGGCTAGTCTACAACATGCTCAAAGCTGTCAGAAACTTCTCAAACTTAATTGACAACACGATAATGAGACTGTCAATTCTCTAATTGAAGATGATTAACATAAAGCCAAAGCTGCCAATTTTTTTTTCAAATCAAATCAAACCTAAGGTAGGCTTAAACTTTGTTAGTCAGTCTTATATCATATTTGAATGTGGTTAATTGACAACACGTTTATAATTTTTTACCATACTTCAAAGCTAAGCCAACACACACTCAAAAGCCATTGGCAATGCTTCAAACTTAATTGATAATATGCCAAAGAGGCTATTAATTATCAAATCAGAAATGGTCAGCGTAAGCGAAATTTGCTAACCATTTTAAATCAAACTAATGGTAGGCTTAAACTTGCTTAGTCAGTCAACTAGATGCTTTGTTCAAAAGAAATCAACCATCATTACGGATAAAATCATCGGAAACACTTCAAGCTTATCCAACATAAGATCAAACCCATTGGTGATTCTTCAAATATAATCGAAACTGCTAATTATCAAATAAAAATGATCTGCATTAGCCAATGTCATAGTCCATTTTGAACCAAATTGAACTAAAATCAAGCTTGAACCCACATTGCTAATTAGCCAGACGCTGCATAAAGCCATTAGCCACACTTTGAAGCTAAGATAACACATGTTCAAAAACTATTGACAATGCTTCAAACTTAATTGACAACATGCTAAAGAGGTCATCAATTATCAAATCAAAGATCAAAAGAAGCCAACTGACAACAAGCATAATGTAGTCAATGAACTTAAATCTTAAAAGGGTCAATTGACACAAAACAAGACAATCAGCCACGCCTTGAAATCAAGTCAAATTATCAATATCCACCATGGATCAAACTAAGGTTCATCTAGTTATATTTCAAGTGCACAGGAGAGAGGCAATGCCAAGTATCAAGCACTTCCCTCTTCCTCTCTTATTTTATAATTTATATGATTTTTAATTTAAATTTCTTAAATTGCAAAGTGAGGGTATGCTCTTTGTGTAAGCCATATTTTTTCTTTCTCAAATTAATCAATCTTGTTTTTTTTCTTTGTATCGCTATTTTAATTATTTAGGTTGCTTACTTTAGGAGAATTTTGATGATTATCTGGGTAATTGACAGGCTTCCGCCTGTTGAAAGACATATTTTCAAAATGCCTTATTATATCATAAATCACTCTTAAATTTTATTTGTCATTTCGATATTACTCTTCAAAGTCTCTTGCAAACCTAGGTGGTTGATTTTGGCTCTATAGTAGTATAGCAGTAGTGTAGTAATTGAAGTATTAGTAGCAGTAGAATTAATACCAATAATAGTAGTAGCAGAAGTATAGTGGTAGTATAGTAGTAGTAGTATAACAGTATTAATAGTGATAATATCATATTATAGCACTGGTATACTAGTATATCAGTTGCATAGTATAATAGTGGTATCATAGAAGTACAAGTATAATAGCAGAAATAGTAGCTGTTGGAGGAGTAGTAATAATAGTAGTAGTATAGTAATATGCCACTATTACTAGTGGAACTAGTGGTCATATGGTAGTAATAATAGTACAATCATAGTAGTAGGAGCAATATAGTATAGTGATAGTTCTACTAGTACTAGCCATAAAAGTAGTATAATAGTATAATAGTAGTGGTGCTAGTAGTAATAGTAGTAGTTGTGTAGTAGTAGTAGCAGTATAGTAATGGTAGTGCTAATTATAGTTTAGTAGTAGAATAGTAATAGTAATAGTAGTAGAATAATAGTATTACTACTTAGTTGTAGTAGTATTATAGTAGTAATATAGTTATTGTATAAGTAGTTGCAATAGTATTATAATTATGGTATAATAGTAGTATAGTATTTGTGTCGCAATAGTAGTAGTAGTAATAGAGTATTATAGTATAATAGTAGTAGTCATAGTAGTAATACTAGTAGATGTAGTATAAAAGTATGGTAGTAATACTAGTTGTAATACTATAGTAGTTATTTTATAGTAGAAACAATAATATAGTAGGAATAGTAATGGTAGCAGTTTAGTAGTAATATAGTACTAGTAATAGTAGTAGTATAGTAATAGCAAAACTATAATAGTAGTAGTGATGTAATAGTGCATAACAGAAATAGTAATACACTGGTAAGTGGTAGTGTAATAATAGTAATAACATAATAGTAGCAGTATGAGTAACATATTATAATAGTAGTTGTTGTTGTTGTAGTTGTAGTATAATGATAAAACTAGTAGTTTTGTAGTAGTTGTATAGTAGTAGCGGTAGAGATAAGAGTATAGTAGTAGTTGTTATTATATATTCGTAATATAATACTAGTGGTAGTAGTATTTGTTGTAGTATATTAGTAGTAGTGATAGTCATAGTATAGTAGTAGTAGTATATTTGTAGTATAGTAGTGACATATTTGTAGTAGTTGTTGCAAGATAATAGTTGCAGTTGTATGATAATAGTAATAGTATAATATTTGTATCGTATCAGTAATTATATAATAACAATAATAGTAGTAGTATAGTAGCTATGTAATAGTAGTATAGTAGTAATAATCATAGTGTTATTGTACAGGTAGTAGTATAGTAGTAGTAATAGTAGCATTAGTTAAAGTATAGTAGTAGTAGTAGTACAGTAATACCAGTAATAGTAATATAGCAGTAGTCATTGTAATAGCAGTAGTTGTAGTAGTAGTATAGTAGTAGTAGAAGTAGTAGATATTGTATTATAGTTATATTATAATAGTAATAGTAGTAGCAGTAGCAATAGAAGTAGTAGTTGTGTAGTAGTTTTAGTAATGTAATAATAGTAGTGATAATAGTCGTTATATAATAGTAGTTATAGTAGCATAGCAGTAGTTGTAAAAATTATAGTATAATAGAAGTATCAAAGAAATATTAGTAGCAGTAATATAGTAGTAATGGTAATATAGATGTATTACTTTAATAGTAGTAGTATAGTAGTAATAGTATACTACTAGTAGCTATATAATGGTAGTAGTTTATTAGTAGTATTATAATATAATAGTAGTAAAAGTGTAATAGTAGTATTTACAGCAGTATAATAGTTGTGGTATACTAGTTCTAGTAGGAGTATTGTAGTAGTAATAGTAGTATTAGTATTATTATAATAGTAGTAGTTATTATTGTGGTAGTATAATAATATTTTTATTAGTAGTATAATTATAGTAGTACAATAGTAGTAGTAGTAGTATAGCGGTAATAGTAGAAATATAGCGATAGTGAAAGTAATAGTAGTATTATGCTTGCAGCACAGTAGCAGTGTAATAGTACTATAATATTAGTATCACCGTAGTTATAATAATAGTAATATTATAATTGTATTATTATAGTATGGTAATAATAATAGTATATTGGTATAGTAGTATTAACAATATTATAGGAATAATAGTAGTAATAGTATAATAATATCAGCAATATAATGAAAATTGGGATATAATAATAGTAATAGTAGTACTAGTATATTAGTATATTGGAAGTAGTACTAGCAGTAATAGTAGTAATTATTATATAGTAGTAGTAGTAGTATTTTAGAAGTAATATTGTAAAAGTAATTATCGTGATATAATAGTAGTAGTAGTATAATATTAGTAGTGACAGTTGTATAGTAGCTATAATAGTAATAAAGTAGTAGTAGTAGAAGAAGTATAGCAATAATATTAGTAGTGGTTGTATATAATAATAATAGTAGTAGTAAAATAGTAGTAATAATATAATAGTAGCAATAATAATAATATAGTATAGTACTTATAATTGCAGTTGGAATAGTAGTAGTAATATAGTAGTTTAGTAATATAATATAATAATAATATTATAGTATAATAATATAATGGTAATATAATAGTAGTAATATAGTAGTACAAGAAATAATAATAGTATAGTGGTAGAATTGTAGTATAATAATAATAGTAGTATAATATTAGTTATAATCGTAAAGTATAGTAGTAATTATAAGAGTACAGAATTAATTATAGTAGTAGTAGTAATAATAGTAGTACAATAGTAATAGTAATATAATTACATTATTATAATTGTAATTGTAGTGTAATAATAATAATATAGTACTAGTGTTAATATACTAGCAGTTGTAGTAGTATAATAGAATTTTATTCTAATAACAATAAAAGAAGAATAGGAATATTACAGTAGTGTAGCATTAGTACTATAGTAACACTAATAATTATATAACACTAAAGTATAGTAGCAGTAGTAATATAATATTATGAGTATTGCTGTCATAATAGTAATAGTAGTATAATATATTAGTGATAGTACTATAGTATTGTAATAATAGTTTTATAATAATTTCAGGAACAGTATTATAGTAGGAGTAGTAGAAGCAGTAGTATTATACTATTGGTAGTAGTTGTAGTAGTGTAGTATAGTAGTGATAGTAGTACACTATATTAGTAGTAGTATTATAATAGATCTAGCAACAGTATTATAGTTGGAGTAGTAGCAATAGTAATAAATTATTGGTAGTAATTGTAATAATATAACACTATTAATAGTAATATAGTAGTACTAGTAGGATAGTACTTATTGTAGTGGTATAATGATAGTAGTTGTAGTAGTGGTAATACTATGCTATAATAGTATTAGTTGTGTAGAAATATTAATAGTATTATTGTAGTAGTTGTTGTTGTGTATGGTTGTAGTGCAAGTATAGTAGTAGTTATACTAGTGGTAATATCAATACTAGTAGTATTTTAATTATATAGTTGTAGTAGTAGTATAATAGTAATAGCAATGTGGAGGTTACTACAAACACTACTAGTAGTGTAGTAACAATAGTAGCAGTATAGTAACAATAGTGTTACTACTAATAATATTGCAAGACAGTATTACTATTAGCAATATAGTTACAATAATATGATAGTATTATTAGTAGAATAGTAGTAGTACTAGTGGTATGGTAGCAGCAATAGTAGAAGTATAATAGTAATAATCATTGTATAGTAGTTATAGTCTTATAATAGTAATAATAATTGTGTAGTAATAGTATAGTAGTAATAATATAAGTAGTATAAGAATTATGTAGGAAAATTATAGTAGTTATAGTTGTAATATAGTAATAGTACCAGTGGTATTACAATATAAAAGTAGTAGTTGTATATGTAGAGTATTAGTATGGTAATACTAGCAATATAATAGTAGTAGTATTTGTATTGTAATATCAATATTGCTAGTATAATAGTAATCGTAATAGTATAATAGTAATAATAGTCATATAATAGTAGTGTTAATACTAATAAAAGTATTATAGTAGTTGTGTTAGGAGTAGTAGAAAAAGTATAATGGTAGTGATATAGTAGTATAGTAGAAGTAGTATTATATTATTAGTAGTGATAGTAATATTGTAGTAATAGTAATAGTAGAGATAGTATAGTAGTATAATAGTATTATCGTATCATAGTAGTAATAATAATAATAAGATAGTAATAATAATAGCATAGTAATGGTAACAATAGTAATAATATAGTTTCAATAATAGCAATATAGAATTAGTTTAGTATAGTATTACTAGTAGGAGTATTGTTGTTGTAATAGTAATAGTATAACAGTAATAATTTAACAGTAGTAGCAGAGGTGTAGTAGTAATAGGAATAGTAGAATGATACTAGTATTATAATAGTAGTAATATACTACTACTACTATACTAGCATTACTAATATGCTATTATTGATATACTACTACTGTTAGTACTATTACACTATTACTATCATTATTATTATTGTACTATTTTTACTATACTACTATTATTACTATATTATCACTATATTACTGCTTCTAGTATTACAGCTATACTAACATACTATAATACTACCAGCGATATAATATTACTACTAGACTATTATTATTATATTATTAATTCTACTACTTTTATGGATATTATATCGCTGTTATTATACAAGGATTACTACTACTACTATAGTACAACAACTATTACTATTATACTATACTATTCCTATAATACAATTATATTACTATACTACTATAACTACACAAATATTATTATACTACTATTGCTAATATACTATGACTATTATACTATAACTATTATACTTTTATTACTGTCATTATATTACAACTACCATTATAACTACTATACTACTACAATTATATTACTATCATATTACTATTATATTAGCATACTACTACTATCACTATTATTATAGTATTACTATACTACTACTACTGATAAATTACTACTATTATACTATACTACATTATACACCTATAACTATTTTTTACCGCTAATAATATACTATTAGTAATATACAACTACTATTATATTACTATCTAGTTACCAAAATACTACTACTACACTGTTAATAGACTATTATTATTATTATTATTATTATTATTATTATTATTATTTTAATATACTATAATACTATTAGTACTACGATACTATTGCTATTATAATTACCAATACTATATAATAACTATATAACCACTAATGCTATATGATTACGATTATAGTATAATTACTAATAAATTACTATACTACTATACTGCTATAATATTATACCAATATATTACTAATAGTATACAACTTCTACTATAATATTAGACTGCCACTTCTACTTCTACTGCTATTACTATGTTATTATGCTACTAATTTTATTAATATTATTAGTACAATAACAACTACTACTAGTACTGTAACTACTACTATTACTGATATATTCTCATACTTCTAGTACTGCTCTTCTACGACTAATATAATACTACCAATACTTCTATACTACTATTAATACTACTACCAATACCTTTATACTATTACTAAATTATGATTATTATTACTACTATACTACTGTTATTATTACAACTATTATATGATCACTACTATTATTACTGATACAACTATACTACTACTATTGCTACAACAGTTATTACTATAATACTATTAGTACTATTATACTATAATTTTATTACTGCTACTACTATTATAGTACTACTACTATTACAACTATATAACTGCTAATGTTGCTACTATTATACTACAATCGCTAATATACTATTATTAGTATACTACTCTACTACTATTGCTACTACTACTATATTACTAAACTTCTCTACTTCTATACAACTAATAGTTTGTCACTATACTACTATTACAACAACTACTGCTATTAATGGTATATTACTACAACTGCTACCATTATATTGCTACTGCTTTTGTGGTAACATTACTATACTAGTACCATTATAGCACTACTATTATACTTACACTAACATACTATTATTACTATATTAATAATTTCTAGTATGCTGACATTAATATATGACTACTATCATACACCTACTAATATGATACTGCCACTAATATAATACTATTATTATACACCAACTAATACTATACTAACACTGTTATACTACTATACTTACAATACTATTATCTAACACTAATATACAACAACTACTATATTGCTAGTGCTATATTAACACTATTATACTACTACAATTATACGAACACGGTCATATTATTATTACACTAACACTATTATGCTACTGTTATGTAAATACTACCATACTAATACTACTATATTACTATAACTATACGACTACTATGACTGTACTATTATACTAGTATAGTGCTACTACTAGTACTACTACACTATTATACTAGTATACTAATACTATTATACTAATATTACTATACTATTACTATACTGCTCTACTACTATGCTACTACTACTATTACTACTATACTACTATAATACTACTATTGCTATACTGTGCGTATACTACTACTATTATACTACTATTACACTACTATTGTACTACTACTAATATAATTACTATTATCCTAATACTTTTAAAATACTACTACAATATCACTGTTAGTATTCTACTACTTATATTATACTATTACAAATACTACCATATTATTACTACTCTATAATAATCACTATTACTACTACTACTATAATACTATACTACTATACTATTATATTGTACTATTATACTACTACTATTATACTATTATACTACTATTGTTGCTCTACAGTTGCTATTATACTCTAATAACAACAATATCAATTGCTAGTGCCATACTGATACTACTAATATACTATTGTTACTATTATACTGCTCTACTTCTATACTACTACTACTACTATAACACAACCATATAACCAAACTACTATAACTATTATACTACTAATAGTACATACTACTAGTATACTACTATGTTACTTTATCACTATACTACTATTACTATTACACAACTACACTACTATACTATACTACTACTATTACACGCTATAATACTACTACTACTAAGCTAATACTAGTATACCACTACACTAGACTGCTATATTGCAACCACCATATTTTTTATTTATTATTTTGAGATTACCTATCAGGGTCTTCGCTATCCAAAATGATAAGTTTCAATCCCACAAATTCTAGCATGCCCAGTGTGATATGACTTCTCCTCCAAGTATAGAAACGTAGTTGATATAATAGAGACATTAACAACACAAAATTATAGTTAAAAACTTACAAATTGGGTTCCTTTTTACAAAAGAAGACATCCAATGGCATCAACAAAGAACTTCTCCACCCTAAAATACATCATTATCTTGAGGGCAAGGATAGTTGTGCGTCTACCTTAGTTGATAATCATCATAGAAGAAACCAAAGCTCAAATTGAGTCTGGAACAATTTTCAAGACCATTTAGCTCAAGAGAGAACTTGCTACCATGCCCATTGAAGTTACTATCATGCAAGGCTAGCCCACTTGCCTTCTAGCAAGGGTAAAGATGCCCAATGTCATCATTGCAAATGAAAAGGGTCAATCCAATGAGGAGTCAAAAGCTAAGCCTAAACCAACAAGAGTGTTAATCTTCTTGAGACTAGGCCTCAAGCAAAGCTCAGTCTTCAATTGCATTCATTGAACTCCTAACAAGGGGCAACCAAAAGCAAGCTTGGATATATGCACAGACAAAGAAGGACTCATCCTGACTAATATAAGCGAAGGGATGGCTCTTGAATTTTTCAGCTGACTTGGGAAGCTCACCACTTGAATGAAGAAGATTATTACCATTCCCACGTCTAACTCTTTTTCCCCATTAAGTAGCCTAGAGAATGGTAAAAGTAAGTTAATGGGGCATAGTCTTGCCTTAAAATTGTAGCTAAAGGGGTGAATAACTAAGCCAAACAATAAGAGTAACTATAAGGCTACAATGTAGCATGAGACTCCAAAAAAAGAGACCATCCATATTGTCAAAGTTATTTCTCATCATGACCCTGTGAGGGACTATGAGCCCACGCCTTAATAGGCCAAATGGCAAAAGAAGGTTGTATGAACAAGACTTACAAATAAAGAGCTTTAGGAAGAAAGAGCTCTTGTGAGTCAATCATCGCTACCACACCAAAGAGAAGGTGTAACTATTCATTCCATAAGCAAACTCTTGATGAGGTAACCCAACCAATGGGAGAATTTGACCTTAATCCAGAACACACCAAATCAATACCTAATCCTTGAGATGTTGACCGTCATGTCTTGATAGAAGCCTTGGTCCTAATCAAAAGCTCTAATGAGGAAATGATTGTAGAAGCATTGTGAGAGCAACTAAGACAACAAGGGAAAGAGAAAGGTGGACCTTAGAAAAAGGTTATGGAATTAATAAAGATGATGATACAGATGAAATAAAGCTCAACATGTTGGACCGATCTCAATAGTCATCTCATGAAGCTATAGAGGTGCTAGAACGCACACCCCTTGTAGGTGAAATCCTTAAAAATGTAGGTTCTTTACAAGCATCTCCTCCACTAGTAAGGTATACCTAATCCTCAATCTCAAGAACTCCCACAAATGTGTAGCCACTAGCATACATCCTACAACAAGTACAACAATTGGTGGTTGCACAAATAAGACAAGAAAATAACACGAGTATGATAAATGATGTAAATAAATCATACCTTAATCATGACGACCAAGTATCATATCTTAAAGGCTATACAGAGCCTAAGTTCAAATAATTTAATTGCATTGTTAGCCCTAAATAACACATACCTCATTTTGTAACTATGTGAAGACTCAAGTAATAACCCCTCATTATTTCATTAATTTTCAACAAGTTTAACTGCGGTAGAATTCGAGTAGTATGCTAGTTATAATTAGAGTCCATATAAACTTGGTCATGAATGAAAGGCATTTTCTAAATGAGGTTGGGAGGAATCAGTAATAAGGTGATCATAGCGGACCTCATTTCAACACTAAAGTGTGATAGCGAATTGGTCTTGGATTACATTACATGGTCGAGAAACCTTAGTATTAGGTGTGAAAAATCCATAAGCCAATTTGAAGATACAAATCTATTTACTAACATAAGGAAGAACTGGTGGCACCATACCTAAGTGCTTCTTCTATTCACACTTTCCAAGACCTTATTATACAAGTCAAGAAGTTGGAGAGGATTCGCCCAATAGCCTTAGCTGATTAACAAAATTTGAAACTGTAAAAAGAATTCAACTACACTTCAAACTAATCCAACTCAAAAGCCATTGGTGATGCTTGGCTAAGCCAACCCCAATAGTCATTGTTGATTGACAACATGCTAATGAGGCTGTCAATTATTAAATCAAATATTAGATAAAGTTAACTAACAACATGCTCAAAGTCATTGACCATACTTTAAAGTTAAGCCAACTAAAATGTTGTTGGTAATGCTCAACTAAGTCAACCCCAAAAGTTATTGGCGATGCCTCAAACTCAATCGACAACACACCAATGGGGCCATTGATTTTCAAATCAAATCAAACTATGGCAGTAATGAACTTGCTTAGTTAGTCAAGAAGATGCCTTGTTCAAATAAAGTCAATAGAAAATACACTTGAAGTCATCGACCACACTTCAAAGCTAAGACAACTCAATAGCCATTAGTGATGCTTGGCTAAGATAACCACAAAAGCTGTTGGTGACACCTCAAACTTAATCTACAACATTCCAATGATGTAGTCAATTATTAAATCAAAAATTAAAATAAAATCGAATATACGCTCAAAGCCATCAGCCAGACTTCAAACCTAAGCCAACTTGAAAATCATTGGTAATGGTTAGAAAAGCCAACTCCAAAAGCCGTTGGTGATGCTTCAAACTTAATCTACAATAGGCCAATGAGGCCATCCATTATCAAATTAAAAATCAAACCAACTCAAAAGCTATTGGTGATGCTTACCTAAACAACCTCAAAAGCCATTAGTGATTCTTCAAACCAAATTAGCAACATGCCAAGAGGCTATTGATTATTAAATTAGAAATTATTAGCACAATCTAGTGCCACTAATCATTTTTCTTCTCAAATCAAGAATCAAGAGAAGTCAACTAGCAACAAACAAAAGTCATTAATAAAACTTTATATCTTAATGGGGTCAACTGCACAAGCCAAGTTATCAACATCCATTAGAGATCCAATCAAGCATACCCCCAAGTCACGTTCCACTCAGTTAGGGGCACAGGAGTAGGGCAGCTATGCACGTCAAGCCTATTCCCACTTCCTTTCTCTTTCCGCTCTATTTTATGATTATAAATTTAAATTCTTTAAAATGTAAATTGAGGATATACCCTTACTTAAGCCATTTATTCCTTTACTCAAATCAATCAAATTATGCTTTCTTTCCTTTATGTCTCTATTTCTATTAGTTAGGTTTCTTGCTTTAGGAGGTTTTCTATAATTATTGGGTAATTAAATAAGGAGCTTATACCTATTAGAAGTCATGTTCCTACAATACTTAATCACACTCAAACCACCTTATATTTTTAATTGTTATTTCAAGATTACTTCCTGGGGTCTTTGCTACCCTAGTCAGCCGATTTGGATCCCATAAGTGTATTATAATAGTCGTACTAGTTGTATACTATAGTAGTAGTAGTAGTAGAATTAGTAGTAATAGTATAACAGTGGTAGTATATTAGTATACCAGTTATAGTAATATAGTAATGGAATAGCAGTTGTAATTATAGAAACATAATAGTAATAATAGTACAACAATAGTATTTAGTATAATAGTAGTAATAATATTAGTGTTGGTAGTGGCAGCAATAATAATAACAATAATAATAGTATAGTAATAGTATACTAGTAGTTATAGTAGTACTACTATAGTAGCAGCAGTAGTAATAGTAGTACTAGAAACAATAATAGTCTAATAATAGTAGTAGACGTAGCACTACTATAGCAACAATAGTAGTACTATTAGTAGTAGTAATAGTAGTATAATTATAATATAGTCGTAGTATAGTAGTATTAGTATAATAGTTGTAATATAATAATAAAAATACTAGTAGTATTGCTACCACAATAACTACTACTACATAAGTACAGCTTTACTACTATTAATACTACTATACTATAGTTACTAATAGTACACTACTATAATACTATTACTACTGCTACACTACTACTAATACTAATATTATTCTATTACTACCATTACTAGTAGTACTGCTATTATGTTATACTACTACTATGTTACTACTATTAGTACCAATGCTACTATTATATTACTACAATACCACTAATATACTATTAGTGCTATTGCTACAATACTACTAATACTACTATACTACTATTACAACAACAACTATCACTATTTACTACTAGTAATATTTTTATTATACTACTACTATTCCTATTACTATTGCTACTATAGTACTACTATATTTTTACTACTAATAGTACTATTATTAGACTATACTACCAATATACTATTATTATATTACTAATATTATACTACTACTATTATACTACTACTAGTACTACTATTAATATACTACACAACTGGTACTATTATTACTATACTACTACTATACTACTTTTATACTATTTTTGTTATTATATTACTATTATACTACTACAACTATACTATTACTATACTAGTATACCACTACTGTGCTGCTACAATTACTTTTACTATTATACTACTTCTGTACTACTACAATTTTTATGCTACAATAACTACTAGTAATACTATACTACTAGTACTATTATGCTACAACTAATACTACTGTTACTATACTAGTAGTAGTACTACTACTACGACTACTACTGTTACTACTACTACTACTACTACTACTATACTATATTAATACTACTACAACTATACTATTATTGTACTACTAGCATTTCTATTACTATTGCTACTACTGCAATATTACTATACTACCACTACTGTTATACTACTAATCTAAGAGTATTAGTATAGTAGTAATAGTAGTGTTATAGTAGTAGCACATTTGTAGTAGTAGTATAGTAGTATCATATAGCTGTATAGTAAAATAGTATAGTATTATTGACAAATCTTGTTTCAACACTAGTTCTAGATTGAAAGGCTCCTTGACAAATCTTGTTGACAAATCTTGTTTCAACATTTGTAGTAGTAGTATAGTAGTATCATATAGCTGTATAGTAAAATAGTATAGTATTATTGACAAATCTTGTTTCAACACTAGTTCTAGATTGAAAGGCTCCTTGAGATCAAATCTACTTGGCCACCCTATTGCTAATCTACAAGAGGAAGAAGAACCATGAGGGGGACCACTGAGAGATTCTCCAACAATGGCCATTCTAGCGCTTAAGTCATAAAAGTTCTTATTTATTTTTGTTGACAGAGAGAGAGAAATAGAGAATTTGAGAGAGAGAGAGTCCCCCTACCTTCATTGTTACTCCATGTTTTATAGGTCAGGAAGGTCTTTGACAGGATTTGGGATTTTGTGATCATAGTTCAAATTATGTTAGACTCTCCTTATTCGACTACCATGACTCCCAAAATTTTTGCTAATAGTTTTCCTAGGACTTGTGTCCCCCAAACTTTCATGAATACATGACCATATGCATATATGGGTCAACCTTAACAAATATCCCAGTAGGCCTTGAGATGTATGTTTGCTATATGAACTCAACAACATCACCTTGGATAATGGCCTCAAGGCTGATAGCTTGGTCAACTTAGTTAGCAATTCATCCTGCAGGTTGAGTCCCAATTTGCTTTTAGTTTAGCTATTTTCTAGCTTAGAGTATCATCAGTGCCCCCCACAACTCCAGTTATGGAGTTTAGGTAGCTCAATGGGTGGAGTTACTTTCTCTTTCACCAACTTAGATGATTTTTTTTGAGTGTGCCGTTTTGAATTCTTGAGGTTCAATCAGCAACTTTCTCTAAATCATGCAAAGCAATGATTGTCGTGACTTATGAGGTGAGTCACCTGCTTGTGGCATTGTGCTCGGTGCATGTGCCAATGAACATGACTTCTTTAGGAGTTGAGAAACCATTCTATCGAATCATGTAAAATTATTAAGGTTTATCTTATTCCAATGTGATGGTCCAGCGGCATCCCTTTAGTTAATGAGATGACATTGATGTGGACATGTGTCCCTCATGATCATTGTAGCAATCTTTGCTCCCATGTGGTTTGATGTGCCTTGTCTGTTGGAGAAGAGTAGACAAGGAATGGGTAGATGATACTCACCCTTTTGAGTCCCTCCCTTTATCTTGGTCACCTCAGTTAGTAGTTCATCTTGTAGGTTGGGTCCCTATTTGCTTTTAGTTTAGCTATTTTTTAGTTCAATGTATCATCAGTGCCCCCACAACTCTAGTTATGGAGTTTAGGTAGCTTGATGGGTGGTGTTGCTTCCTCTTTCACCAACATAGATGAGTCTTTTTGAGTGTGCCATTTTGAATTCTTGAGGTTCATGTCTGCCACTTTCTTTAAATCATGAGGGGTGACAACCATCATGACTCCTCATGAGGTGAGTCACCTACTCATACCATTGTGCTAGGTCCATGTGCCAATGGACATGACTTCTTTAGGAGCTGAGACACCATACTATCAAATTATGTAAAATTATTAAGGTTCATCTTATTCCAATGCGATGGTCCAAAGGCATCCCTTTAGTTAATGAGATGGCCCTTGATATGGACGCATGTCCCTCTTGATCAGTGTAGAAATCTCTGCTCCCATGTGGTTTGATAAGACTTGTTTGCTGGAGAATAGCAGATGAGGAATGGATAGGCAATACCTCACCCTTTCGAGTCCTCTCTTAAGTTGAATCCATAGTAGAGACCACTCAGGCCTTGAATTCTTTTATTGTGAAGTCCATTGGCTATAGGAAGAAGGTGGTTTTGACTTGTGAACCTACACCTCCTCCTCCCCATATCAAAGTGTGGGCGAGGACCACCTCCAATCATCTAAGCTCCATAAGGAAGGAGATGGACACCGAGGAGTATTTCCTTAGAGATTTTGGGGATAGTGGAAACCCCCATATTGAGTGGCTTCCTGTACATTGGGTCTTCATTAAGGGGGCCCAGATATGTGCTAACATCCTCTTCCATTAATGCTACTCTCTTTTTCTTTTTCACTAACTTTTAGCTCAGTTATAGACACTGTAATTTTTTCATTATATAGGTCGACAATTTTTGAAGCTTAGACACATATGGCTTCTAAGAAGAATAAAACCACCAAAGTTGAGGATGATGTGAACTTCCTCTATTCTCAACTCTAGTCACTCTAGCTCAAAGTTGGGAAGATGTAGAAGGAGGTGGTGGAGTGAGATTTAGACATAACAAGGTTGAAGGAACAAGAGTTTTGGCAAAAGGCTAAGCTAGACCAGGCAAAGGATGAGGCAATGGCCATGTTCCATTAGAGCTTGAAGTACTTGAAGTCCTTGAAGTTGTGCAAGATGTAGGCTACTCTCGAGTTCAAGGCCAATGATAAGTATCTATGGGAGTGGGGCTTTCTCACTACCAACTCCTTCTCTTAGGGCTACCTTTGTTGTAGTGACACAATAAAGAGGACTCACCGTGATCCTAACTTTGAGCTTGATGACCTACGAGTGGAACTTTGCAATGACTTGAGGATTCACCACCTCAAGTGGGAGTACAAGGAGATCCTCTCGAGTGAGAAAGAAGCTAAGGCTGCTAAGCCTCAAGCGTATGTTGCCCTAAAGGAGCCCACGAAATTCCTAGCATCATCCAAATAGCCCCACAATATTCTCCTTCATCTTTTCATAATATGCTTTTGTAACCGAGTTTTCCCTTGAATATGATATTCTTTTGATGAATGGAATAGTTTTTTTTGTACTTGCACCTTTTCCCTTTGCATCTTTGGCTTGCATCCATCCTGCACACATCTTGACCCAAGCACACTTAGAGGTTAGTTGTTGTTCATTATGCTTGCAAATTAGGATATAGTTTTGCCCTTTAGCCATGTTGAAGACTGCTACAAAGTGACAAGTCATAGCTCGCCTTTGAAATGGTTGGCCTTGAAGCTCTTTAATTAATGGTACTTAAACTTGATATGGCTAGTACTTGTCCTTCCACCCAGAGGAGAATGGCTTGGGGAAAAGAAGGGACTATCAAGAGAGAAACTTCAAGGACCATCGTGTGACTTAAGGTGAAAGCTTTACATAAAAATCTTAACTCCTGGCAAAGTTCTAAGCTTCTCATGGTTTTCTTGTCACCAAAATCTTATGCTTGGTATAAAACCAAGGTCTTATGCTTGACTTATGGCTGAGGTCTTATGCCTTGAGTCAATTTGTGGTCTTTTGTCTGGCTTATTACTAAGGTCTTATTTCTCGTGTGAATTTGAGGTCTTATGCCTACGTTATTGCTGAGGTCTTATGCCTAAGATAGAGCAAAGGTCTTATGCCTTGCTTATTATCAAGCTCAGATACCCCAAGTAGAACTGAGGCCTTATTCCTTGCTTATCACTAAGGTCTTATATCGTGGGTGAATCCAAGGTCTTATGCTGGGCATATTACAAAGGTGTTATGTCTCAGGTAGAATTGAAGTATTTTACGTAGCTTATTCTTGAGGTCTTATGCTCCGAGTAGAACGAGCTCTTATGCCTAACCTATCACTGAGGTCTTATGCTTGGAGTGAATTCAAGGCCTTATGCCTGTCTTACTGCCAATGTCTTAAACCCTAGATGAATATGAGATCTTGTGTCTTAGGTGAATTCAAGGTCTTATGCTGGCCTATTGCCAAAGTTTTATGTTTGGCCTATTGTTGAGGTCTTATGCCCCAAGTTAATTTGAGGTCTTATGCCTCAAGTTAATCTAAGGTCTTATTCCTGACTTATTTCTAACATCTTATATTTTGAATAGAACTGAGGTCTTATGCCTGGGTAAGACTGACGTCTTATGCTTGGCTTATCACCGAGTTCTTATGTCCAAGTGAATCTGAGACCTTATGCCTTGCTTATCACAGAGGTCCTTTGCCTCAAATAAATCTACGTCTTATGCTTGGTGGTTGATTGGAACAAGACTTGTCAATATCTAAAGAGATAATGGAGGCATAATTTTTTCTAAAGATAAAACCTTCTTAGATTGTCTACATACCATGTCCTAGAAAGTTCTTTATCATTTGGGAGCTTGATTGTAAATATCCCTAGTCTCGTGGCCCTAGAAATTCTGAATGGGCCTATCTAGTTTAGAGATAATTTACTTAAAACTCGATTAATGACTTTAGGCCATCAAACTATCCAATCACCCAATTATAATCCTTAGTTGTGTTCCCATGCATTGTTGTATCATGCCACTAATTGTTGGTGCTCAGCAACTCTGGTGCAAACCCTCTCCCAAACTTTTAGGATAAGATCCTTCTCGGCTCAGACATTTGCCTCATTCATTTCAGGATCATAAGCCTAACTTGAGGTGAAGTAAGACAAAATTCCACCGGAATGATAGCTTCAACCCCATAAGCAAGCATGAAAGGTGACTCCTTGGTTGTTATCCATGGCGTGCTCAGTAAGATCACAAAATATGTGGTAGCTCATTGACCCAGATGCCTTTGGCTCTTTTAAGATACTTCTTTATGCCTAAAAATAGGTTCGATTAGTTACCTCAGCTTGGCCGTTAGATTAGGGGTGGTCACCAAGGTGAACCTTAGACCTATGTAGATACTACTATAGTATTACTTGAATCTTGAGCTGTCAATTTGCTTCCTATAGGCTATAACCAGCAATCATGGTAATATGAACCTACAGATCATGCTCTACTATAGGAACTCTTAAATATTTTTCTCGATGATTGTGGCTTGGGATTTAGCTTTCACCCATTTAGTAAAGTAGTCAATAGTGACCACTAGGAGCTTCGTTTGATATGATGATAATGGGAACAAACCTTAGACGTCCATCCCTCATTGGTTGAAAAGCCATACAAATTCAGTCTGCTAGAGTTGAATCGCTAGATTATGGTGTAAGGAGGCATGCCTCTTGCATTGTTCGCATTTGGAGATGAATTTGGATGCCTCGTAAGCCGTGTTAAGCCAATAATACCTTTGTCCAAAGAGCTTAGGTGCCACGAGATAGTTGGCTTCCTCCAGTCTTAGACAATGGAGAAGGTGCTATGTGAGGGATCTTTTATGGAAGACTCCTACTAATAAGGTAATGTTCAAGGCTAGCTTCATGGTCTTCTAGGCCTCTATCGGGTCCTCAAGAGTTTCCCATCTTTGAAGTAAGAGATAATAAAATCCATCCAGTAGGGCTCCACATCCACCACATTTACGTCAATGGTCTCTGATTAGCTAAGTTGTTGAAGATTCTCCACGAAGATTTGTGATGGTATCTACAATGTGTTGCTATTTTTGGGTACTTAGCATATTTCCACTTAGTCTATTTTTTCCATTCTCTGGTTGTATCTTTTACCTCATATTCTCCAATGACCTACAAACACACAAGTTATGAGTCGCTAAATACCTTTAAATTTTTAGCTCTTGCTACTAATACCACGTGTAATTTGAGGAGGAATTCTTAGTACTCTATGACATTATTTGAGGCCTTGAATTCAAGCTAGGTTGAATACTTACCCTCTCTCTCATCCAAACTCTGAAGGATAGCATCAATCCTATAGCGTAACTCAAATTCTGATCCTATCGGGTATAAGGTCAAGAAGTCTGCTAGAGCCTGGATTTTGGCTTTAGCAATATCTACCAAAGTGGGAGATTGGTGAGCATTGTGATTGGGTGTGCTTGAAAGTAAGGGCGGGCCTTTTGGGTTGCTAGCACCATGATGTATGCTAACTTCTCCAATGGAGGATACCGAATCTCTTTGCTAATGAGTATATGACTCACATAGCATATGGGGTGTTATTTTATACATGGTCACTTATTAATTAAAATTGAATTAATAAATTGGTCTAACATAGTTATTTAAAGCAAGAGTACTGCATTTAGTTTAGGTCTCACTAGTGAGGGTCCTTTGGCTATGTGCTTTTTGAGGTCTTTGGAGGCTCGGTCATATCCTTCCATCCATTTGAATCTGTAGCTATGCTTGAGAACCTAAAGAAAGGGCAAGCACTTCTCTCCGTATCTAGCTAGGAAGTGATTGAGCACCACCTGGTGACCCATGATCCTCTACATCTCTTTGATGGAGCTCAGAGGCTTCATTCTCATAACTACTTTAATCTTTTTAGGGTTGGCTTCTATTCTGCACTCTGAGACTATGTAGCCAAGGAACTTTCCTGAGCCTATCATAAGAGCATACTTCTTTAGGTTTAGCTATATCCCAAACCTTTGAAGTGTGTTGAAAGACTCCTCTAGATCCTTTAAATGCCTATCAACATGGAGGATTTTCACTAGTATATAATCAGCATATGTTTTCACATTCCTACTGAGTTGAGGCTTGAAAACTTTGTTCACCATTCTTTGGTGTGTTGCCCTTGTGATGAAGGCAGCTTTCTCCTCATCTTTGAGATGAATTTGAATATGATGGAAGCCTGAGAACACATCCTAGAAGCTCAAGAGATGGTGGCCCAATGTAGAGTAAACAAGCTGGTCAGCTTAGGTGGAGGATAACTATACTTTTGGCATGCTTTAGTCAAGTTGATGAAGTCAATGCACATTCTCCATTTACCATTAGATTTCTTTACCATTACCATGTTTGCCAACCACTCAAGGTATTACACTTTCCATATAAATCCTACATTGAGAAGTTTTGCTCACCTCTATGGTGATAACCTTTTGGCATTCAAGGGCAAAGTGCCTTTTATTCTACTTGATTGGCTTGTGATTTTTTGTGACCATGAGTTTGTGTTGATCCACCAAAGGGTCGATACCTGGGAGATCCTTGGGGGCCCATGTAAAGACATCTTGGCTCCTTCTTAAGAGTTCTTGTAATTTGGTATGTAAGGGCTCCATGAGGTTTGCCTAAGCTTGAGTGTCCTCTCTGATGCTTCATTTATGACCAAGTAACAATCTATTCTACAAGAATGACATGTCCATTTTTTGGCTCAGTGATGGGTTCATAGATCTCTACTACTATTGGTTTTTTGATTTTCTAGCTGAAACTGTTTCCCATTATGGTGCTTCATACTTCTTAATTAGACTTTGGTCTTGTTATACTTCATCTACGCCATGTTTAGTAGGAAACCTTATGACTAAATAAAAAGTTAGAATTACCACTTGGAGCTGATTGAGTGGTAGTCATCAGAATAGTAGATCATATGCAGAACATCTCTGAGCTACCAAAAACTTTGATTTGATTATGGTGTTCCTTGTATCTTCTCCAATGGTGAGGAGTAAGTTGATTATACCAAGTGGAATGACCGAGTCCCTCATGAATTTAGTTAGCACCTTGATGTATGACTCTAGCTTTTGCTTAGTCTACATTTGATCGCAGGCTCTGGTGAATAGAATATTTGCTAAATAACTTGTATCTATCATAATATGATTGTAGCACAGCCATCTAGGACCACTGACATCATAAATGCATCATTGTAAGGAGTGTAAATTCCTTCTAAGTCCTTAATAGAGAAGACTATATCTCCATAGTTAGGCTCACAATGGTGTATCTTCCTCTCCACCTCTTTTGATCCCTCCTACACCCTAGCAGGGGTTTGATATTTGCTAGTTGATGCTAGCGCAACATATTGAGTTAGTGTGCTAATTAGGATCATATTGAGGTTGCCCTTGATTGGAGGGTTTTGCAACTAAGGAGTGGGGTCCTTTTGGGGTGAAGTTTGTTGACGATTCTCCCATATGCATGTTTCATTTGCACATTGAACTTGCAGACAAGCTACTAGAGGTGGCCTTCTTTGATACGCCTCTTGATTTCATCCTTAAGGTGCTTGCATTCTTCAGTATCATAAGCATAATTGTGGTGAAAATGATAGTATCTTGATTTGTTGAGGATTTTCTGGTCAATGTGGGTAGGTTGGGCCTTCATAAGGAGTCTAGGTGCTCAATCTATGATAGGACTTTAGTTCTTGAGTTATTCAACGAAGTATAAGCTTGAAATTCTAGCTTTTGCTCCCTATGCTCCCTCTGCTTGATTTTCTAGTTTTTTGGCTTGGGTGGCTTATTCTCTATAGATTCTCTCTTCTTATTGCTACCTTTAAATTCTTTTCTTACTGAGATAACTTCTTAAGCATCTATGTGTTTATGGCCTAGTCGGATGAATTTCACCATGCTGTGTGGTAGCTAGCTGGGCATCTCATAGGCCACTCGAGCATGCTAGATTCCATTAATCATGACAACAAGGATAATAGAATTGTCTAGCTCAGTAACTTTTAGTCGGGCTTTGTTGAATCGAGTCAGATATTCCCTTAATCTCTCTCCCTCCTTTTGCTTTAATTTGAGGAATGTAAATGGGTTCTTTCATTGAGAACCCAATGAACTTATCCACCAAGTCATCAAAATTAGTTATTGCATACCCTAGGAGCCCATAGTACAATGCTTTGGCCCGGCCTTGCAACATCATCAAGAAAGCTTTATACATGGTAGAGCCTCACCACCTTGTAGAATCATGGTATTCTTGAAGTTACTAACATGGTTGACTAGGTCCTTTAAGCCATCATACACCTTATATAAAGGTTGGTGGAACTTCAGCTACACTTAGGTATATGCAAGTTCAGGGATTAAGTGAGTATTGTACCCTAGTTGTTGAGGGTGACTCAACATCCATGCCCTTCTCCAAACTAGATATAACATGGCCTTACTCAAGAACCTTGATTTCACCCCATCTTGTGTCTGATTGGCATGCATGTGATATGTGACCTCATCATCTAAATCATAGGGTAGATCATATCAATAATAATTCCTCAAAACATGGTACCAAAGTAAAATCATAGCCTAGTGGTCATGGTGACCTGTTGATGGTGCTTTGCATGGAAATTGAGGTGAAATTGTGATTCAAGGTGTTAATTTATCATAGTGCCTTAGGTTGGCATTAGAGCTTGAATTGGAACCTATTGCAGGGCGTTATGAGCCCCGAGGCACCACAATGTTTAGGCCTAATTTTGCAATTGTTACCCCATAAGTTTTATCGTTGTATAGTTGTAATAATAATAGTAATGGTAGAGTAATACTAGTACTATAATAGTCGTAGTATGCTACTGCTATTATAATCCTATTCTGCTACTACAATATTATGATATTATTATACCAATACTATATAACAACTACTGCTATGTTGTAACTAACATACTACTGCTCCTACTAATATACTACTATGCAATTATACTACTGCTTCTAATATACTACTATTATTAATATTCTACTACTACAACTACTTTTACTAATAGTATAAAACTATTTTAATACTACTATTAGTTCTACTACTGTAAACTAGTATTATTATTGTTAGTACTACTTAGTACTAGAACTACTAGTAATAAGCTACTACTAGTATTATTATACAATACTGCTACGACTAATACTACTACTGTGCTTCTACTGCAATACTAATTGCATACTACTATTATTATAATACTACTACTAATATTATAATAGCATATTGCTAATATTTACTACTATTATTACTAATATACTACTATAATTTTATTACAACTACTGATATAGTACCATTATACTACAACTACAATAGAACTGCTATTGTCGTCAAACTACAGCTTCTGCTATATTGCTACTATCACTATTATACAACTTTTATTATTATTACTACTATTTTATTAATATTCTATACTGCTATTATCATATTAATACTATAATACTGCTTCTACTACTATAATTGTACTAACATGCTACTATACTAGTATGCTAGTATACTACTTTTACAATACTATTATACTATTGTTAATATATTTCTACTAATATACTACTACTATTATACTTCTATTATTTCCCCTTCTAGCAATACTATGCTACTACTACTATCCAATAATTACTGCTACTATACTTCTATGATAGTTGTTGTTGTAGCATAATAGTGGCATAGTATTTGTACTATTTTTAGTAATATAATAGTAATAGTAACTACAATAGTATACTATTATACTATTATACTAGTATTATATTACTACTATATTATTACTATACTAGTACTACATTACCACTGGTACTGTTATTATTACAACTACTATTTTTATTTTTATAATACTACTATATTATTAGAACAACTATAGTATTACTGCTATATTATTATTATAATTATTTTTATAATGCTACCAGTGCAATACTAATAGTATATTGCTATTATACTAATACTATACTAGTAAACTACTGTTATATCATAATACCACTACATTTGACCAATACTGCTACTATATTATTATTATACTATTATAGTAGTAGTATTTTAGAAGTAGTGTAGTAGTAGAAGTAGTAGTATTAGTAGTATAGTACAAGTTTAGTAGATTAGTACTTGTAGTAATAATATAATACTAGTAGTATTGTACTATAATAGTAGTACAATACTATAATAGTAATATAATAATAGTATAGTAATAATATTATAATAATATAGCAATAGTATTAACTAGTACTATAGTATTTTATAATATTATTAATAACAATATATTTTATTATTACTATAGTACTAGTATGCTACTACTATTATACTAACACAACAACCATTATATTACTGCCACTAATATGCTATTACTATACTTTTATTATACTACTACATTATTGTTGATATAATACTACTATACTACTATTATAATAGTATAATGCTATCATTGCTACTATAATTCCACCACTATTTTATAATTACAATACTACTACTATTCTATTATACTACTATTAGTATTACTACAATAATTTTACTAATATACTGTTCTATTACTATAGTACAAATACTATAACTTTACCGTTACTATTACTGCTAATACTATATTACTATTATACTACCATGTACTACTATTAATTATTATAAAACTATAATTATTACTACTACTATGCCCTTATTATATAACTATTACTTCTACCACTACTATTACACAATTAATATGATGCTTCTGTACTGTTACTATCCTATTACTATATGACTATAATTACTACTGTTATACAACTCTATACTACTACTATCGCAATGTTAATATTGTACTACTATACAACTACTACTATGGTATTATGCTGCAATATAAGGTTTTAAGGTTCTATTTTGAGATCCTGCCACCCATTAAAAGCAATCTGTTTTGATCGTCTTGATCATTTTAGTCTTGTTTAGTTTCAATCAAATTATTTTTTAAGTTTTTCGACTAAAATTTAATTTTCAATTTAAAAATATTAGAAAATTTTAAAAATGAGAAAAGAATTAATATATATATATATATTAAAAGTATTAAATAAATTTTTTATAAAAGAACATAAAATATGAAAGAAAAAAAGCACTACGGAGGATTCAAACCTGGGTCACTTATGACCTGGGTTAAAGTCTTAACTATTACACTAATAATGCTTTATAATATAAATATAATATATAAGTAGAAATAATATAATTTTTAAATCTAAAATCGCAAGTACAGGTCAAAACTGAAATATTTAGTTCGAAATATTTTAGTTTTGGCCGAAATTGTAAACTATGCTACAACGATACCACTATTATATTACTACTATATTACAACAATAACAACTATTATTATACCGATACTATTACTATGTTACTACTATTATTATACTACTACAATTATCTCATTGCTACTACCATGGTCTACCTCTACTACTGCTACTATTATACTACTACAATATTATTATTACTAATGCTACTGCTTTAGCTACTACTATATTGTTATTATACTAATGTAATAACACAACTAATACACTATAATTATTGCTACCATACAACTATTATGCTACTGCTATATGACTACTACTACTACTATATTACCTCTATGCAACTACAACACTACTACTACTGCAATACTACTACTATTATATTATTACTATACTACTACTATTATTATACTAATACTACAAGTATACAACCACTACTACTATACTACTATATTACTACTTTTATACTACTTCTAATACTACTACTGTTATACCACTATTATTAGTATACTAATACTACTACGCCACCACTAGTATATAACTACTATTATACTACTGCTATATTACTACTACGATTATACTATTACTATACTACTATTATACCACTATTATTATACTATTACCACTGCTACTACTATAAAATTACTACTACTACTATACTACTATTTTACTTTTTGATATTACTAGTATGCCACTACTATACTAATACAATAACTACTTTTATACTTCTACTACTACTATACTGCTATTGCTATTATTACTATGTTACTACTATTACAGGAACAACTATGCTACTACTACTATTGCTATACTATTATAATATAGTAGTAGGAACGAGAAAAAGGTGAAAAAAAGGGTAATTACGTACACCCCACCCGTAATTAGGGCTAATTACATATACCCCCCGTAATTTCCGTAATTACCCACACCACCCCCCTTTTCAAAATATTTACACACACCCCTCTGATTGTTATTTAATCAAAATTTTCTCCAAAAATTTTGATTTTACTCTCGTGATTTTTACAATTAAACCCCTAAAAACTTATTTTTTTCACTCTCATTCTCTCTCAAACTATTTACAAATAAACCGTTCAAATATTTTTATTTATAAAAAATTCCAACTATTTATAAATGAGCGGTGAGCGAGGGCGACGAGCGCGCAGGTGCCGGCGTAGTGAAGGCAAGGGCGGGCGCCGATGTGTGGGCGGGCGTGGGTGAGGGTGGGCGCCGAGGGCGAGGGCGAGGGTAGGCGCAGGCCAATGCGGGCGAGGGCCGATGACGGCGAGGGCGCAGACGCAGGCGACGAGTGCCGACAAGGGCGAGGACGCGGGCGCCGATGAGGGTGAGGGTCGACGCGGGCAAGGGCGAGCGCTGGTGCACGGGCGCGGACGCCGACCGGCGAGGCGTCTATTTGTAAAATTTAGTTTTAAAATAAATAAAATTTAAACTTATTTATAAATAAAAATATTCAAGGGGTCTAATTTTAAATGTACAAATGTTAAATTTGTAATTTTAAATTTTAAATTTTAAAACGTTCAATGTCTTTTTTGTAAAATTTTATTTAAAAAAGGATAAAAAATTTAGACTTATTTATAAATAAAAAAATTCAAGAGGTCTATTTGTAAATGTATAACATGAAACTTGTAATTTTAAATTTTAAGTTTTCAAATCTTCAATGACTTATTCGTAAATTTAGTTTTAAAAATAAATAAAATTTGGACTTATTTATAAATAAAAATATTCAAGGGGTCTATTTTTAAATGTACAAATGTTAAACTTGTAATTTTAAATTTTAAGTTTTCAAACCTTCAATGTCTTTTTTGTAAAATTTTATTTAAAATATAATAAAAAGTTTAGAATTATTTATAAATAAAAATATTCAAGGGATCTATTTGAAAATGTACAAATATGAAACTTGTAATTTTTTAAATTTTAAGTTTTTTAAACCTTCAATGATTTATTCGTAAAATTAGTTTTAAAAGAATAAAATTTGGAGTTATTTATAAAAAAAAATATTCACAGTGTCTATTTTTAAATATGCAAATATTAACTTGTAATTTTAAATTTTAAGTTTTAAAACTTTCAATGTCTTTTGTTGTAAAATTTAATTTTAAAAATGATTGAAATTTAGACTTATTTATAAATAAAAATATTCAAGGGGTCTATTTGTAAATGTACAGATATGAAACTTGTAATTTCAAATTTTAAGTTTTAAAATCTTCAATGTCTTCTCTGTAAAATTTTATTTCAAAAATAATCAAATTTGGACTTATTTATGAATAAATATATTTTAGGGATCTGTTTATAATGTATAAATATTAAACTTGTAATTTGAAATTTTAAGTTTTAAAACCTTCAATGTCTTTTTTGTAAAATTTCATTTTAAAGATGATAAAATTTTGAACTTATTTATAAATAAAATTATTCATGGGGTATATTCGTAAATATCCAAATACTAAATTTGTAATTAGAAATTTTAATTTTTAAAACTTCAATATTGTGAAATTTTATTAAAAAATTGATATAAGTTGGGATCATTTATAAATAAAAATATCTGAGGAGTCTATTTGTAAATATAAAAAATGTTAAACTTGTATTTTAAAATTTTAAGTTTTAATACTTTCAACTCTTTTTTGTTCAATTTTTTTTTAACTTATAAAATTTAGAATTATTTATCAATAAAAAAATTCAAGGGACTTATTAGTAAATTAAAAAATATAAGATTTGTAATTAAATTTCATATGTAGGGTTTATTTGTAAAATATGTAAAATATTTAAGCTCCTTTTTATAAATTTTCATATAAAAAATAATAACATTTGGACTTTTTATAAATAGAAAAATCAAGGGGCTTATTTTTAAATATACAAATATTAGGGTTTATTTATATAATATTTAAAATATTTCAACTCCTTTATAAATATTTTTTTGAAAAATATTAACCTTTGGACTTTTTTATATATAAAATTATTTCAAGAGCTTATTTGTAAATGTTTTGGGAGAAAGAATGGGAGTGAGAAGATAAGTTTTTAGGGGTTTAATTGTAAAAATTTCGGAGGGTAAATTCAAAATTTTTGGGAAAATATTTGATTAAATAACAATAAGGGGAGTGTAAGTAAATATTTTGAAAAGTGGGATGGCGTGGATAATTTCGGAAATTATGGGGGGCGTGTACGTAATTAGCCCTAATTACGAGGGGTGTACGTAATTACCCCAAAAAATAATTAAAAGAATATGATTATTGTCTCAACTATAGAAGGAGGGGAGTTTAAAAAAAAATAAAACAAAGAGAGATCCCACATTAGGGGAGGAGGGTGAAGGAAAGTGAAAAAAATAAAAAAAAATTGTTTTTTCCAGCTATAAAGGAGGAGAAAGGAGAAGTGTAAAAAATAAAAAAAATAAAGGAGTGCCCACGCCAGACGAGAAAGAAGAAAAAGAGAAATAAATGTAAAAAGTAGAAAAAGAAGAAAGGGTTGTTGGAAAAAAAATTTTCTCTAAGAAAATAGTGTGAAAAAAATTGCTACAAAAGCGTATAGATATATTTTGGGCCTTGATTTGTGTGCCCATACCAACTGTTTAGTGCCAGCTCATGTACTTGCTTATACGACTACTGCTGCTACTATTACTGCTACTATTACTACTACAATAACAATCACAACAACAACTATCAGATACTACTACTACTTCTACTACTGCTATTACTACTACTATTACTACCACTACTACAACAGCTACTACTGCTACTGCTACTACTGCTACTACCACTAATGCTACCACTTCTATTTCTACTCCTACTACTACTACTACTACTACTACTACCACTACCACTACTCCTACTACTACCTCTATTCCAACTCCAACTCCTATTACAACTACTAACTCTAGCACTACTACTACAACAACAACAACTACTACTGTAACTACTACTATAACTACTTCTACTACTGCTACTAGTACTACTACTATTATTACTACAACTACAACAACAACAACTACTACTACCACTACTACTATTAGTACTACAACTACTTCTACTTCTACTGCTACAACAACTACTATTATTGCTGCTATGGTGGTGGCAACACCTAGTACTACTGCTCCATCTCCTATTTCTATTACTACCACTACTAGTACTTCTACATCTACTACTAGTACTTCTAGTACAACCACTACTTGTACTTCAACTACTACTATAACAACAACAACAACTACTACTACTATTACTACTTCTACTACTACTACTGATACTACTACTGCAACTACTATTGCAACAACTACTTCTGTTACTACTGCTGCTGCTACTACAACTACTACAACTGTTGCTACTACTAATACTACTACTATTACACCTATTACTACAAATATTATGACTACAACGACAACAACAACTACTACTATTACTAGAACTTCTTCTACTACTATTACTACTATTACTTCAACTACTACAGCTACTACTCATATAATTGTGATTACTACTGCTTATATTACTATTACTGCTATTGCCATTACTGCAACTATCACAACTGCTACTACTTGTACTACTATTACTACTACTATTGGTACTACATCTATTGCTACTCCCACTACTCATTCTGCGACTACTACTATGCCTACTACTGCTATTACTACTATTGTTGCTCCTACTACTACCCCTACTCCTACACCTACTCCAGTTACTACTACAACAACAACTATTAATACTAGAACTACTACTATTTGTACTACTACTACTAGAACTACTAATACAACTATTTCTACTACTACTACTATGGCTGCTACTGCTACTACTCCTACTCCTACGACTACTACTACTACTATTGCTCCTCCTCCTCCTCCTCCTCCTACTGCTACTACTACTACTACTCTGGCTTCTACTGCTACTACTACTTCTAATGGTACTACTACTACTTCTGCTACTCCTACTACTACTACAATGACAAAAACTACAAATGCTACTACTATGACTACAACTAGCACTATGGTACTACTACTACTACTACTACTGTCACTACTTCTATTTCTACTAGTACTGCTGCTGTTGCTGCTGCTACTACTACTGCAGCGGCTACTACTACTACAACTACAACTTCTACTACAGCAACAACTACTACTACAACAACAACTATTACTACTGCTTTCGTTGTTATTGTTGCTACAACTACTACTCTTACAACTTCTCCAACTAACACTACAACCACTACTAGTATTACAACTGCTACTACTACTGCTGCTTCCACTACTACCACTAGAAGTACTATTGCTACTACTTCTGCTACTACTACTATAGTTATAACTACTACAACTACTTGTACTACTGCTACTACCTCTGCTATTCATACTTATAAAACTACCACTACTACTACTACAACTGCAACTACTACAACTAATACTACTAGTACTACTACTAGTACTACTACTACTCCTGCTACTACTACTACGACTGCAACTACTACTACAACTACAACTATTTCTACAACAACAACTACTACTTCTACTCCTACCAGTACTAGTAATACTACTGCTACTGCTGCTACTACTACTACTAATACTATAACTTCTACTTTGACTGATGCTAGTACTACTACTGCTACTACTACATCTACAACAACAACAACAACAACAACAACTACTACTACTACTACTACTACTACTACTACTATACTACTACTACTTTGACTGCTGCTATTGCTACTAGTACTACTACTACTACTACTACCACTACTACTACTTCTATTACTAATTCAACTTCTACTTTTGCAACTACAACAACAACTACTATAACTAATACTGCTACTACTACTACTCCTGCTACTACTACTATATTGACCACTACTACAGCTACTACAACTACTACAACCACTACTGCTACAAGCACTGCTACTACTCCAACAAATACTACTACTATTATTACTACTACTACTACTATTACTACAGCTGCTACTACTGTGACTACTACTTCTACTATAATTACTACAACTGCTACTATTTCTACTACTACTACTACTACTACTACTACTATTACTACTACTACTACTACAACTACTACTCCACCTACTACTACTACTAGTTCTATTGCTACTATAACTACTGCTACTATTTCTACTCCTACGCCTAAAGCAATTTCTACCATTACTTTTGCTACTAGTACTACTAATGCTACTACTACTCTTATTACTACTACTACTACTACTACTACTACTATTACTGGCACTACTACAACTACTACTTCTACTACTACTATAACTACTACCACTACGACTACTGCTACTACTACTCCATCTACTACTACTATAACTATTACTGCTACTACTGCTACTTCTCCTACCTCTACTACTAATACAACTACTACTACTACACTACTACTACAACTACTGCTACAAGCACTGCTACTACTCCAACAAATACTACTACTATTACAATAACTACTCCAACTATTACTACTACTATTGCAACTATTACAACAACTACTACTACAACTTCTACAACAACAACAACTACTAGTAGTACCAAAAGTAGTAGTCACGATCGTAGTAATATTAGTAGTTGTAGTAGTAGTAGTGGAAGTTATAGTTGGAGTATTAGGAGGAGGAGTAGTAGCAATAGTAGCAGTTGTTGTAGTAGTAATATTACTTGCTATTGTAGTAGTAGCAGTAGTAGTAGTAATTTGGGTTCTAGTACCAATAGTAATCGCAGTTGTATTTGTAGTAGTCATAGTAGTAGTTGTTGTACGAGTAGAATTAGTAGTAGTAGTAGTAGGAGTAGTAGTAACAGTAGTAGTAGGAGTAGTACTTGTAGTGGTAGTGGCTGTAGTAGTAGTGGCTGTAGTAGTAGTAGTTGTTGTTATTGTTGTAATAGCAGTAGTAGTAGGAGTAGTATTAGCATTAGTGTTTGTAGTTATAGTAGTCATAGTAGAAGAAGTAGCAGTAGCAGTAATAGTGCTAGTAGTAGAAGTAGTAGTAGTAGTATTGATAGGAGTAGTAGTAGTAGTAGTAGTCATAGTTGTAGTAGTAGTATTAGTAGTAGTAGAAGTGGTGGTAGTAGTAAAAGTAGTAGCATTAGTAGTAGTTGTTGTTGTAGTTGTAGTTGGAGTATTAAGAGCAGTAGTGGTAGTAGTAGAAGAAGTAGTAGTAGCAGTAGTAGTAGCAACAATAGTAGTTATATTAGCATTAGGAGTAGAATTAGTAGTAATAGTAGTTGTTGTTATTATTGTAGAAGTAGTAGAAGTACTATTTGTAGTAGTTGTACTAGTGGTAGTTGTTGTTGTAATAGGAATAGTACGTGGCAGTCGTCTAGTTACGTCGTATTCGTTGATTGGTAGCAGAGTCATAGTTGAAGGAAGCAGCAAGCAGTAGTAGTAATTAGCAGAGTAGTAGTAGTAGTCGTAGTAGTAGTAGTAGTAGTAGTGTAGTAGTAGTAAGTAAGTAGTAGTAGTAAGTAGTGAGCAGGAGTAAGTAGTAGTAGTAGTCATAGTTGTAGAAGTAGTAGTAGTGGTAGTGTAGTACGGAAAAGGTAGTAAGGCAGTAGTAGTAGCTGCTTTAACTAGTAGCAGTAGTAATAGTAGTTGTATTAGTAGTAGGAGTAGTACTACTAGTAGTAGTAGGAGTAGAATTAGTGGTAGCAGCAGCAGTAGTAGTATTAGTAGTAGTTGTAGTAGTAGTTGAAGTAGTAGTAGTAGTTGAGCACTAATAGCTGTAGTTATACTTGTAGTAGGAGTAGCAACATAAGTATGAGTAGTAGTAGTCATAGTCATAGTAATAATAGTAGTGGTAGTAGTTGTAGTGGAAGTTGTAGTTGGAGCATTAGGAGTAGTAGTAGTAGTAGTAGTAGGATAAGTACTAAGATAGTAGTAGTAGAAGCAGCAGCAACAACAATAGTTGTAGTAGTAGTAGTTATAGTAGTAGCAGTCATATTAGAAGTTGTTGTAGTTGTAGTTGGAGTATTAGGAGTAGTAGTGGTAGTAGAAGTAGAAGTAGTAGTAGCAATAGTAGTAGCATTAGGAGTAGTAGCAGTAGCAGTAGTAGCAATAGTAGTTGTATTAGCATTAGGAGTCATAGCAGTACCAGTAATAGGAGTAGAATTAGTAGTAATAATAGTAGTTGTTGTTATTGTAGAAGTAGTAGAAGTACTATTTGCAGTAATTGTAGTAGTTGTTGTTATTGTTGTAATAGGAGTAGTAGTAGGACTAATATTAGTATTAGTATTAGTTGTTATAGCAGTCATACTTGAAGAAGCAGCAGCAGCAACAACAACAGTAGTAATAGTAGTAGTAGTAGTAGTAGTAGTAGTAGTAGTAGTAGTCATAGTTGTAATAGTAGTAGTGGTGGTGGTTGTAGTAAAAGTTGTAGCCGTATTAGTAGTTGTACTTAGGGTAGTAGTAGTAGTAGTAATAGTAGTTGTATTAGTAGTAGGAGTAGTATTAGTAGTAGTAGTAGGAGTAGAATTAGTGGTAGCAGCAGTAGTTGTTGTCTTAGTAGTAGTTGTTGTAGTAGTTGAAGTAGTAGTAGTAGTAGTTGAGCACTAATAGTTGTAGTCATACTTGTAGTAGGAGTAGCAACATAAGTACGAGTAGTACTAGTGATAGTCATAGTAATAGTAGTAGTGGTAGTAGTCGTAGTGGAAGTTGTAGTTGGAGCATTAGGAGTTGTAGTAGTAGTAGTAGAAGTAGTAGGATAAGTACTAAGAGTAGTAGTAGTAGAAGCAGCAGCAACAATAATAGTAGTAGTAGTAGTAGTAGTAGTAGTAGTAGTAATAGTAGTAGTAGTAGTAGTAGTAGTAGTAGTAGTAGTAGTAGTAGTAGTAGTAGCAGCAGCAGTAGTAGTAGTGGCAGTAGTACCAGTAGTATTAATCATAGTCGTAGTAATAGTAGTAATAGTACTAGTGGTGGAAGTTATAGTTGGAGTTTTAGGAGTAGTAGTAGTAGTAGTAAATATTGTAGTCATTGTAGAAGTAGTAGTAGATGTTGTAGTCGTTGTAAAAGTAGTAGCAGTTGTAGTTGCAGTAGTAGTTGTTGTTGTAGTAGTAGTTGTTGTTGTAGTAGTTTGGGTAGTAGTAGCAACAGGAATAGTAGTTGTATAAGTAGTAGTCACAGTAGTTGTAGTAGTTGCAGTAGGAGTAGTGGTAGTTGTAGTAGTAGTTGTAGTAGTAGTGGTGGTGGTAATAGTAGCTATAGTAGTAGTGGTGGTGGTAGTAGTAGCACTAGTAGTTGAAGAAGTAGTTGTAGTAGTAGTAGTAGTAGTAGTAATAGTAATAGTAGTAGTAGTAATAGTAGTAGTAGTAGTAGCAGTAGCAGTATTAGTAGTAAGTGTAGAAGCAACATAAATAGTAGTGGTAGTAGTAGTAGTTGTTGTAATTTTTCTAGCAGTAGTAGTAGAAGCAATATTAGTAGTAGTAGTAGCTGCTGTAGTAGCAGTAGCAGTTGTAGTTGTAGTAGGAGTAGTAGCAATAGAAGCCATAGTGGCAGCAAAAGTTGTAGTAGTAGTAGTAGTCGCAATGGTAGTTGAAGTAGTAGTTGTATAAGTAGTAGTTGTAGTAGTTATACTACGAGTAATATTAGTAGTAGTAGATGTCGTAGTACTAGCCAAATTTGTTATAGTAGGAGAAGTAGTAGTTGTAGTAGTTATAGCAGTTATAATTGAAGTAGTAATATTAGTAGAAGTAGTAGCAGTAGTTGCAGTAGTAATAGTGGTAGCTGTAGCAAGAGTAGCTGTAGTAGCGATAGCAGAAGTTGATGCAGGAACAATAGCTATAGTTGTTGCTATAGTAGCAATAGTAGCAGTAGTAGTAGTAATAGGAGTAGTAATAGTGGTACTAGTACTAGTAGTAGTAGAAGTGTAGTAGTAGTTGTAGTACGATTATTAGTAGTAACAGTAGCCATAGTAGTAGTGCTAGTGGTAGTAGCAGTAGTAATAGTAATAGTAGTTGTCGCTGTAGTAGAAGTAATAGTAGTAGTAGTAGTAATAATAGCAGTAGTTGTAGCACTAGTAGTAGTCGAGGCAGTAGTAGAAGTAGTAGTAGTAGTGGCCACTATGGTAATGGTAATAGCAGAAGTACTAGTAGTAGTAGTAGCTATAGTAGTAGTAGGTGTAGTAATAGTTGTAGCAGTCGAAGTAGCAGAAGTAGTCATAGTAGATGTAGTAGCAGCAAGAGTCATAGATCTAGTAGTAGAATTAGTAGTATCAGAAATAGTAATAGTAGTAGTAGCAATAATAGCAACAATAGTACTAGCTGTAGTAGTACTAGTAGTGGTAGAGGTATTTGTAGTAATAGTAGAAGTAGTTGTACTAGTAGTATTAGAAGTAGTAGTAGTAGTGGTGGTGGCTATAGTAGAACTAGTATTAATAGAAGTAGTAGTAGTAGTAATAGTTGTAGTAGGAGTAGTTGCAGTGGGAGCAATAGCAGTAGTGTCCGAAGTAGCAATAGTAGCATTTGCAAAAGTAGTAGTGGTAGTAGCAGCAGTAGTGCTAGTAATGGCAGTAGTAGTAGTAGTACTCGA
>RXID01021637.1:67927-93812 GCA_005019695.1 Trichopus zeylanicus subsp. travancoricus
AGGAGTAGTAGTAACTGTAGTAGAAGTAGTAGTTGTAGTAACAATAGCAGTAGTAATAGCAGCAATTTTAGCAGTAGCTGCAGTAGTAGCAGAAGTAGTACTAATATGAGTAGTTGTAATAGCTATAGTAGTAGTTGTTGTTGTAGCTATTGTAGTAGTGGTAGAAGTATTAGTAGTTATAGTAGTAGCAGTAGTAGCAGAAGTAGTAGTAGTAGTAGTAGCAGTAGCACTTGTAGTAGTAGTACTACTACTAGTTATTGTAGTCATACTTCTAGCAGTAGCAATAGTAATAGTAGTGGCAGTTTTTATAGTAGTAGTAGTAGTAATAATAATAATAGTAGTAGTAGTAATAATAGCAGTAGTAGTTGCAGAAGTTGTAGTAGTCAGAGAAGAAGTTGTTATTGTAGTAGTAGTAGTAGTAGTAGTAGAAGCAGAAATAGTTGCAATAGTAGTGATAGCAGTTGTAACTAGAGTGGTACTCATACTAGTTGCAGTAGTTGTGGCAAAAGTAGTAGTAGTTGTAGTAGTTCTAGTAAAAGTTATTGTAGTAGTATTAGTATTTGTAGTAGTAGTTTTGGTAGTATTACTATTAAAGGTAGAAGTAGTAGTAGTAACAGACATATTAGTTGTAGGAGAAGTAGTAGCAGTAGCAGTAGCCGTAATAATAGAAGTAGTAACAGTAGAAGTAGTAGTAGTTGTAGTAGATGTAGCAGAGGTAGCAATAGTAGCATGAGAAGTGGTAGTATGAGTAGTAGTAGTTGTGGCAGAAGCTATAGTAGTAGTAGTTTGTTGTTGTTGTTGTGGTAGCTGTAGTAGTAGTAGTAGAAGCAGTAGTAGTGGTAGTAGTAGCTTTAGTAGTTATAGTAGCAGTAGTAATAGCAGTGGCAGCAGTAATTGTAGTAGTAAAAGTAGTGGTAGCGGCAATAGCAATAGCAGTAGTAGTATAGTAGTATCGTAGTTGTAGTAGCAATAGTGGCAATAGTGGTAGCAGTAGCCGTAGTTGTAGTAGTAGCAATAGTAGTAGTAAGAGTAGTAGTAGTGGTAGTAGTAATAGTAGTAGTAATAAAAGTAGTAATAGTCGTAGTAATAGTAGTAGTAGTAATAGTAGAAGTAGTAGTAACAGTAGTAATAGTAGCAATTATAGTAGTAGTAGTAATAGTAGTAGTAATGATAGCAATAGTAGTGGTAGTAGTAGTTGTAGTCATTGTAGTGGCAGTAGTGTCAGTAGTAGTAGGAGTAATAGTAGTAGTAGTAATAGTTGTTGTTGTTGTTGTTGTAGAAGTAGTAGTTGTAGTAATAGTAGTTGTAGTTGTTGTATCAGCAATAGGAGTAGCAGTGGCAACATTAGCAGTAATAGTAGTAGCGGTAGTAGTAGTAATAATAGCTAGAGTAGCTGAAGTAGTTGTAGTAGTAGTGGTAGTGGTAGAAGTAATGGTAGTAGCAGTAGTGATAGTAGTAGTAGAAGTTGCAATAATAGTAGCAGTAGTAGTAGTAATAGAATTAGTAATAATTGTCACTATAGTAGTTGTTGTAGTAGGAGTAGCAGTAGTAGTAGTAGTCAGAGTAGTAGTAGTTGTAGTAGTGGATGTAGTAGTAGTTATAGTAGTAGTAGTACAAGTAGCATTTGTAGTAGTAGCTGTAGCAGCTATAGTAGTAGTGCAAGTAGTAGTAGTAGTTAGTCATCACAGTGGTAGTAGAAATAGTAGTAGTAGTTGTTGTCATAGTAGTAGCAGTCATAGTAGTAGTTGTTGTAGTTACAGTAGTAGCCATATTAGCTGAAGTAGAACTAGTAGTAGTCATAGTTGTAGTAGTAGCAGGAGTAGTAGTAGTAGTTGTTATTGTAGTAGTGGTAGTAGTAGTCGAAGTAGTAGTAGCAGCAATAGTTGTTGTAATAGTAGTAGAAGAAGTAGCAGCAGTAGTTGTAGTAGTGGTCATAGTAGTAGTTGTAGTACGAGTAGTAGTAGTAGTAGTAGTAGTAGTTGCAAGAATAGGGGTTGTAATAGCAGATGTATTTGCAATAGTAGTAGTAGTAGAAGTAGTATTAGTTGTAGCTATTGTGGTAGTAGTATTAGCTGAAGTTGTAGCGGGAATAGTACTTATAGTAGTAGAAGTAGCAATAGTAGAAGTAGTAGTAGCAGTTGTAGTTGTTGAAGTAGTAATTGTAGTAGTAGTAGTTATAGTAGTAGTAGAGGGAGTAGTAGTAGTAGAAGTAATAGTAGAAGTAGTAGTAGTAGTAGCAGGAGTACTAGTAGGAGCAATACTAGTACTTATAGTAGTAATAGGAGTAGTTGCAGTAACGGTATTAGCAGCAGTACAAGTGGTAATAGTAGTAATAGTAGTAGTAGCAGTAGCTGTAATATCAATAGTAGTAGTGGTAGTAGTTACAGTAGAACAGTTAGTAATAGTAATAAATGTAGCAGTTGCAGCAGTAGCAGTAATGGAAATAACAGTAGTAGTCATAGTAATAGCAGTAGTAGCTACAGTAGTAATAGTAGTAGTAATAGTAGCTACAGTAATGGCAATAGTTGTTGTTGTTATAGTAGCAGTAGCAGTAGTTGCTATAGTAGCAGTAGTAGTAGTTGTAGCAGTAGTAGTGAAATTAACAGCAGCAGTAGTACTACTAATAGTAGCAGCAGCAGTAGTACTAGTTGTAGTACTAGCAGTAGCAGCAGCAACCGCATTAGTAGTAGTAGTTGTAGTAGTAATAGTATTAGAAGTAATAATAGTGGTAGTAGTAGTAGCAACAGTAGCAATAGTAGTAGTGGTTGCTGCAGCAGTAGTAGTGGTAGTAGAAGCAGCATCAACAGCAGCAGCAGCAGCAGTAGTAGCAGTATCAATAGTAGTAGTAGCTATCAGAGTAGTAGTGGTAGTAGTAGTAGAAGAAGCTACAACAGTCCAATAGTAGTAGTCTCACTAGTAGTAGTAGTTGTTGTAATATCAGCAAAATTAGTGGTAGAAGTAGCAATAGTAGAAAAAGTAGTATTTGCAGCATTAGTGGTAGAAGTAGCAATAGTAGTGTAAGTAGTATTTGCAACATTAGTGGTAGAAGTAGTAGTAGTAGCGGAAGCATTAGTGGTAGAAGTAGCAGTAGTGGCAGCAGAAGTAGTAGTAGTAGTTATAGTAGTAGTAGTGGCAGCAGTAGCAACAATAGTAGAAGAAGTAGTAGTAGTAGTAGCAGGTGTAGCAATTGTAGTAGCAGTAGTTGCAGCAGCAGTAGTTGCTGTAGTAGTAGTAGTAGTAGGAGAAGGAGGAGGAGCAGTAGTAGCGGTAGTAGTAGTAGCTATAGCAACAACAGCAATAGCAGTAGTAGTAGTTGTAGTAGTAGTTGTGTAAGTAGTAGTAGTAGTGGTAACAACAGTTGTAGTAGTAGTAGTGCCCGTTGTAGCAGTAGTAAGAGTTGTAGAAGTAGCAACAGTAGTTGTTGTTGTTGAAATTGTAGCAGTAGCAGTATCAATAGTAGTAGTAGCAGTAGTAATGGTTACAGTAGTAGCAGTAGCAGTAGTGGTAGCAGTAGTAGATGTAGTAGTAATTGTAGCAGTAGTAGTAGTGGTAGTAGTAGTAGTAGTAGTTACAGTAGCAGTAACAGTAGCAACAATAGTAGTAGTAGTAGTACCCATTGCAGCAGTAGCAGCAGTTGTCAAAGTTGTAGTGGTAGTATTAGCAACAGTAGAAGTTGTAGTAGTAGTAGAGAAAATAGTACTACTAGTAGTAGAAATTGTATTAATAGTAGAAGTAGAAGTTATTGTCGTAGTAGAAGTATTAGTAGCAATAGCAATAAGAGCAACAACAGTTGTAGCGATAGTAGAAATAGTAGCGACAGTAGCAGTAGTAGCAGCAGCAGTAGTAGTAGCAATAGTAGTGATAATAGTAATCATAGTAGTTGTAGTAGCAGGATTAGTATTAGTAGTAGTCATAGTAGTAGTAGTAGCTATAGAAGTAGTAGTGGTAGTAATAGTAGTATTAGTGATAGTATTAGTAATAGTAGTATTGGTATCAGTAGTACTAGTAATAGCAGTAGTATTAGAAGTAGTAGGAGTAGTAGAAGTAGTAGTAGTAGTAGTAGTTGCAATAGTAGTGCTAGTAGTTGCCATAGTGGCAGAAGTAGAAGTAGCAGTAGTAGTAATTGTCCTAGTTGTAGTAGTAGCTAGAGTAGTAGTAGTAATAGTTATAGTAGCAGTAGTAGCAATATTAGTAGTAGTAGAAGTACAAGTAGCAGCAATAGTAGTAGCAAAAGTACTATTAGTAGAAGTAGTTGTAGCAATAGTAGTAGTAATATGAGTAATAGTAGTAGTAGTGGTGGTATTAGTTGTAATAGGTATAGTAATATGAACAATAATAGTAGTAATAGTAGTAGTAGCAATAGTAGTAGTAGTAATAATAGTAGTAGTAGTAGTAGTAGTAGTAGTAGTAGTCGTAGGTTAATAGTAGTAGTAGTAGCAGTAGCAGTAGCAGTAGTACTAGTAGTAGTCATAGAAGAAGTTGTCATTCTTGTCACAGAAGTAGTAGTACTCATCGTAATAGTAGTAGTGGTCATTGTAGTAGTAGTACTTGTAATAGTTACAGTAGCAACAGTAGTACTAGTAGCCATAGTAGTAGTAGTATCAGTAGTAGGTGTAGTAGTAGTGGTAGTAGAAATAGTAGTAGTGGTCGTTGTTGTAGTAGTAGTAGTTGTTGTAGTAGCAGCAGTAGTAGTATTAGCTGTAGCAGGAGTAGTAGTAGTGGTGGTAGAAATAGTAATAGTAGCAGAAGTAAGAGCAGTAGTAGTAGCAATAGTAATAGTAGCAGTAGTAGTAGAAATAGTATTAGTGTAGAAGCAGCACCGAAGTAAAATAGCTGTAGTAGTATATAGGATAAGGTAGGTAGGAGTATTAATTAGTAGTATTAGAACAGCAAACAATATAGTAGTAGCATTAGTAGCCGTTGTGGTAGTAGTAATAGTAGGTATAGAAGCAGCAGCAGCAGCAATAGTAGTAGTATCAATAGTAGTAGTAGTAGTAGTAGTATTAGTAGCATTAGTGGTAGAAGTTCCAGTAGTATCAATAGTAGTAGTAGCAGTTGCAGTAGCAGTAGCAGTAGTAGAAGTAGTAGTAGTAGTAGCAGTAGTAGTAGTGATAGTAGTGACAGTAGTAGTTGTCACAGCAGCAACAATAGCAGCAGTAGTTGTACTATTAGTAGTTGTAGCAGCAGCAGCAGTCATAATAGCGATTGTAGTAGCAGTAGTGCTTGCAGTTGCTGTAGTAATAGCAGAAGTAGTAGTAGCAATAACAGTAACTGGAGCTGCAACAGTTTAGTAGTAGTCATTGTTGTAGCTGTAGCTATAGGAATAGTAGTAGCATTAGTAGAAGCAATATTTGTAGCAGTAGCAGGAGTAACAGCAGTATTAGTTGTGCTAGTAGTACTAGTAGTAGTAGTCTCAATAGTAGTAGTAGTAGTAGTAGTAGTAAGAACAGTAGCAGTAGAAGTAGTAATACTTGTAGCAGTAGTAGTAGTAGCCTCAGTAGTTGTACTAATAATAGTAGTAGTACTGGTAGTAGTAATAGTAGTAGCCTCAGTAGTTGTAGTAGTTGTAGTAGTGGAAGTAGCAGCAACAACTATAGAAATAGTTGTAGTAGTAGCAGCAGAAGTAGTAGTAGTAGTAGTAGTAGCGGCAGCAGTAATAGTTGTTATGGTAGTAATAGTAACAGTAGCACTACTGGTTATAGTAGTAGTCGTATCAACAATGTTAGTAGTTGATGTTGTAGTCGTGGTAGTAGTAGTAGCAGCAATAGTAGCAGTAGTGGAAGTAATAGTAGTAGTAGTAGCAATAACAGTAGTAGAAGTAGTAGTAGTAGTAGTAGCCATTGTAGGAGCAGTAGCAGTTGTAGAAGTAGTAATCGTAGTAGTAGTAGTAGTATCAGTAGTAGTAATAGTATTAGCGGCAGTATACGAGTAGCAGTAGCAGTTGTAGTGATAGTAGTGATAGTAGTAGTAATAGCAATAGTAGTAGTAGCAGTAGTTATAGTAGTAGTGGTAGTATTATTAATAGTAATTGTTGCATTAGCAGTAGCAGTAGTAGTATTAGTAGCAGTTGTTGTTATAGTAGTAGTTGTAGCCGTAGTAGGTGTAGTGGTTGTAGTTGTAGTGGTTGTTGTAGTAGTAGTAGTAGTAATAGTAGTAGTAGTAGTAGCAACAGTAGTGGTAGTAGAATTATTAGTAGTAGTATTAGTAGTATTAGTAGTAGAAGTAGTAATAGTGGTGGTAGCCGTAAAAGTAGTTGCAGTAGTAGTTGAAGTAGTAGTAGTAGTCGTATTTGTAGTAGTAGTAGTAGTAGTAGTAGTAGTAGTAGTAGTAGTAATAGTAGTATTAGTCATAGTGGTAGTAGAAGTAGTAGAGTAGTAGTTGGAGTAGGAGTAGTAGCAGTATTAGCAGTTGTGGTAGGAGAATTTGTAGTAATTGTAGTAGTAGAAATAGTCATTATTGCAGTAGTAGTTGTAGTAGCAGTAGGAGTTGTGGTACTAGTCGGAGGAGTAGTAGTAGTAATAGTAGCAGTAGGAGTAGTAGTAGTTCAAGTCGAATCAGTAGTAGTGGTAGCAACAGTAGTAGTAGTATTAGTAGTGGTAATTGTAGTAGTTGTAGGAGTAGTAGTAATTCTACTAGTAGTACTTGTAGAAGTAGTGTAGTAGCAGTAGTAGTAGCAGTAGTAGTAGTGGTGATAGTAGTAGTAGTAGTCAAAGTAGTATTAGTTGTAGTAGTAGTAGTAGTAGTAGTAGTAGTCCTAGTGGTAGTAGTAGTCGTATTAATAGTAGTAGTAGTAGTAGTAGTAGTAGTATTAGTAGTGGTAGTAGTAGTAGTAGCAGCAGCAGCAGTAGTAGTATTGGTAGGAGGAGGAGGATTAGTAGTAGTAGTAGTAGTAGTAGTAGTAGGTGTAGTAGTAGCAATAGTACTAGTACTTGTACTAGTGATTACAATAGTAGTACTAGTAGTTGCCATAGTGGCAGTAGCAGTAGTAGTTGTTGTAATAGTCATAGTAGTACTAAAAGTGGTAGTAGTAGTAGGAGTAGGTTTTGTAGTAGTAGTTGTTGTTGTTATAGTTGTAGTAATAGTGGTTGTAGTAGAAGTTATTGTTGTAGTTGTAGTAGTTGAAGTATTAGTAGTAGTATTAGTAGAGGTAGCAGTAGCAGTAGTAATAGGAGTAGTAGTATGAGTGGTAGTAGTAGCAGTAGTAGTAGTCGCTGTAGCAGTAGTTGCAGTAGTTGTAGTAGTAATAGTTGTAGTTGTTGTAGTAGTAGCAGTAGTAGTAGGAGGAGGAGGAGGAGTAGTAGTAGTAGCAGTATTAGTGGTTATAGTTCGAAAATTTGTTTTACCTCTAGTAGTAGTAGCAATAGTCATAGTTGTAGTAATCTTAGTAGTAGAAGTAAGAGTAGTAGTAGTAGTTGTAGGAGTAGCAGTAGTATTAGTGGTTGTAATAGTAGTAGTAGTAGTGGTGGTGGTGGTAGTAGTATTAGAAGAGTAACAATTGTGGTTGTAGTAGTAGTAATTGTAGTACTAGTAGTTGTAGTAGTAGTGTAGTAGTAGTAGCATTTGTAGTGGTAGTAGTAGTCATTGTAGTAGTAGTAGCAAGAGTAGCTGTAGTCGCAGGAGTTGTAGTAGAAGTAGTAGTAGTAGTAGTATTCATACAAATAGTAGTAGCAGCAGCAGCAGCAGTAGTAGTAGGACAAGTAGCAACGGCAGCCGCAACAGTACAAGCAATAGTAGTAGTAGTAGTAGTAGTAGTATTAGTAGTTATTGAAGTGGTAGTAGTAGTAGTCGTATTTGCAGTAGCAGTAGTTGTGGTTGTATTAGTACTAATAGTAGTACTTGTAGTAGTAGAAGTAGTAGTAGTTGTTGTTGGTGTTGTAGTAGTAGTAGTAGCAGTAGCAGTTATAGTAGTAGTAGTAGCCGCGACAGTAGTAGTAGTAATAATAGTAGTAGTAGTAGTAACTATAGTAGTAGTTGTAGCAGTAGTAGAAATAGTAGTAGATGTAGTAGTAGCAGTAGTAGTTGGTGCAGTAGTAGTGGCAGTAGTGGTAGTGGTAGCAGCAGTGGCAGTAGTAGCTGCAGTAGCCGCAACAGTAGCAGCAACATCAGGAATGGTGGTGGTAGTAGTACCAGTGGCAGTAGCATTAGTAGTAATTGTAGTAGTACGAGTAGTAGTTGTAGTAGTAGTAGTAGCATTAGAAGTAATTGTAGTAGTAGTAGTAATAATAATAGTAATCAGTGGAGTAGTAGTAGCAGTAGTACCAGTAGAAGCAATAATAGTATTGGTAGTTGTAATCGTAGTAGAAGGAGTTGGAGTAGAAGTAATAGTAGAAGAAGCAGCAGTAGTAGTTGTTGTTGTATTAGTTGTAGTAGTGGAAGGTGTAGGAGTTATAGTAGTAGTGGTTGGAGTAGGATTACTAGTAGTTGTTGCAGGGGTAGTAGTAAGAGTGGAAGTAGTGGTAGAACTAGTTGTAGTAGTAGTAGCAATAGTAGTTGTAGTACTATGACTAGCAGTTGTTGTAGTAGTAATATTAGTAATTGTAGTAGTATCATAGTAGTAGTAGTTGCCATAGTGGGAGTAGTTGTAGTAGGAGCTGTAGTAGCAATATAAGTTAGAGTAGTAGTAGAAGTATTAGTAGCAGTAGTAGTAGAGTAGTAGAGTAGGAGTTGGAATAGGAGTAGTAGCAGTATTAGTAGTTGTGGCAGGAGAATTTGTAGTAATTGTACTAGTAGTAGTAATAGTCGTAGTAGTAGGAGTAGTTGTTGTAGTAGTAAGAGTTGTGGTAGTAATCATAGGAGTAGTAGTCATACTAGTTGTAGCAATAGTAGTAGTAAGAGTAGTAGTAGTTGAAATAGCAATAGTAGTACTGGTAGCAACAGTAGTTGTAGTATTAGTAGTGGTAATAGTAGTAGTTGTTGGAGTACTAGTAATTCTAGCAGTAGTACTTGTTGTAGTAGTATAGTATAGCAGCAGAGGCAATAGTAGTAGTAGTAGTTATAGTAGTAGTAGTCATAGTAGCAGTAGTAGTACTACCAGTACTAGTAGTATTAGTAGTAGTCATAGTAGTAGTAGTAGTCGTATTAGTAGTAGTAGTGGTTGTTGTTATAGTAGTTGTAGTAGTAGTTGTAGTAGTCATAGCAGTAGTAGTAATATTGGAAGAAGAAGAAGAAGTAGTAGTAGTAGTAGTAGTAGTAGGTGTAGTAGTAGTAGTAGTACTAGTAGTAGTGGTGGTTGCAGTAGTAGTACTAGTAGTTGCTGTAATTGCAGTAGTAGCAGTAGTAGTTGTTGTAGTGGTAGTAGTAGAAGCATTAGTAGCAGTAGTAACAGTAGAGTAGTAGTAGTAGTAACAGTACAATAGTAGAAAAAGTACCAGTTGTAGTTGTTGTAGTAGTAGAAGTAGCCGTACTAATAGTAGAATTAGTAGTAGTACTATTAGTAGTACTAGTTGTATTTGTAGCAGTAGTAGCAGTAAAAGTAGTTGTTGTAGCAGTAGTCGTCGTCGTCGTAGTAGTAGTAGTAGTAGTTGTTGTTGTAATAGTAGTATTAGAAGTAGTGGTAGTAGAAGTAGCAGAGTAGTAGTAGTAGTAGAAGTAGTGGTATTGGTAGTTGGGGTAGGAGAATTTGTAGTAATTGTACTAATAGTAGTAATAGTAGTAGTAGTAGTAGTTGTTGTTGTAGTAGCGGTGGGAGTTGTGGTAGTAGTCGTAGGAGTAGTAGTAGTATTAGTAGTAGTAACAGTAGTAGTCGGAGTAGTAGTAGTTGAAGTAGGAGTAGTAGTAGTGGTAGTGGTGGTGGTAGTAGTAGTAGTATTAAAAGTGGTAATAGTAGTAGCTGTAGGAGTAGTAGTTATTCTAGTAGTAGTACTTGTAGTAGTAGTGTAGTAGTAGTAGCAGTAGCAAAAATAGTAGTAGTCATTGTAGTAGTAGTAGCAGCAGTAGTAGTGGCATTTTTAGTAGTAGTAGTAGCCGTACTAGTAGTAGTAGTAGTGGTGGTAGCAGTAGTAGTACTAGTCGCAAAAGTAGTAATAGTAGTAGTAGTAGTAGTAGTAGTAGTAGTCGTAATTAGAGTTGTAGCTGTTTGAGTAGGGGTGGTAGTGGTAGTAGGAGTAGTAGTAGTAATGGGAGTTGGAGTAGGAGTAGTAGTAGCAGTTCTAGTAGTAGTGGTAGGAGTAGAAGTAGGAGTAGGAGCATGAATAGTTGTAGTAGTAGTGTTAGTAGTAGTAGTGGTAGTAGGAGGAGTAGCAGTAGTAGTAGTTGTAGTAGTAGTTGTAGTTGTACTAGTAGTAGAAGTAGTAGTAGTAGCAGCAGTAGCAGTACCTTTTCTATTTGTATAGCAGTAGTGGTTGTAATAGGAGTAACGATAGTAGTAGCAGTAGTAGTAGCATAAGGCATGACAGTAGTAGTGGCAGTAGCAGTAGCGGAAGGCATTACAGTAGTAATAGGTGTAGCAACAGTAGTAGTAACAATACTAGGAGGTGTAGTAGTTGTAGTAGCAATAGTAGTTGTAGTAGTTATAATAGCAGTAGCAGTAGGAGTGATAGTTGTAGTTATAGTAGTAATAGTAGTAGTTGTTGTTGTAATTGTAGTATTAGTAGTAGTAGTAGTAGTTCTTGTTGTAGGAACAGCAGTAGTACGAGTTGAAGTAGTAGCAGTAGTAGTAATATGAGTACTAGTAGTAGTAGAAACAGTAGTGCGAGTTGGTATAAGAGTTGTAGTAGTAGGAGTAGGAGTACTAGTAGGAGTAGGAGTAAGAATAGTCGTAGTCGTCGTAGTAGTAGTAGCAGTAATGGTAGTCGTTGTAGTAGTAATAGTAATAGTACTCGTAGTTGTAGTTGTAGTAGGAGTAGTAGCAGGTGTAGTCGTAGAAGTAGTTGTAGTTGTAGTAGTATTCGTAGTAGTAGTAGTAGTAGAAGTAGTAGAGTAGTAGTTGTAGTAGTAGCCACAGTAGCAGTAGTTGTAGTACTAGCAGCTGTAGTAGCAGTAGTAATAGTTGTTGTAGTATTCGTAGTAGTTGTAGCAGCAGTGGCAATTGTAGTATTAGCAATAGCAACAACAACAACAGTGGTAGTATCAGTAGTAGTAGAAGCAATAGTAGTGGTAGTAGTAATAGGACAAGTAGTACTAAGACCAGTAGTAGAGGTAGTAATATTAGCCTTAGTAGTAGGAGCAGCAGCAATAACAGCAGTAGAAGTAGTAGCAGAAGTTGTAGTAACAGCATCAACAACAACAGGATTAGGAGTGCCTGTAGTAGGTGCAGGAGTAGTAGTAGTATTAGCAAGAACAAGAATAGGTGTAGAAGTAGTAATAATAGTAGCAGCAGTTACGGAAGTAATAGTAGTAGTAGTAGTAGGAGTATGAGTAGTGGCAGTAGTAATAGTAGAAGTATGAGCAGTAGTAGTAGCAGCAGCAGTAGGAGTAGGATTAACAGTAGCAATTCTGCTGCCACTACTACTACTTCTATTGCTGCTGCTCCTACTACTACTAATGCTACTTCTACTTCTGTTACAACAACTACTACTACTGCAACTACTACTCCTACTATTACTATTACTACTACTACTACAACAACTACAACTACAACTACTTTGATTGCTACAACTACTACTGCTGCTACTATTACTACTACTTTTTCTACAACTACTACTACAATTGTGCTGCTGCTGTAGCCGATGGTACTATTAGTACACTACAACTACAACTACTACTACAAGCACAGCCACTACTCCAACAACTATTACAACAACCACTACTGCTGCTACTACTACTACTACTACTACTCCTCCTACTAGCGCTACTACTACTACTACTCCTCCTACTACTACTACTACTACTACCACTACTACAACTTCTACAATTATTACTGCTATGTTAATACTACTACTACTACTACTACCACTACTACAACTTCTACAATTATTACTGCTATGTTAATACTACTACTACTACTCCTCCTCCTCCTCCTCCTACTACTACTTCTACTACAACAACAACAACTACTACGACTACTACTACTACTATAATAATTACAACAACCACTACTACTACTTCAACTCCTACTCCTTCTGCTGCTGCTAATACTACTTTTACCGCTATAACTATTAACACAACAATAACTACTACTACTACTACTTCTACCACTACTACTACTAATCTTGAAACTACTGCTGCCACTGCTACTACTACTACTACTATTGCTATTGGTACTACTACAACTTCTATTACTACAACTACTACTGTTACTATTACTGCTACTAATCCGATTACTACAACTCCTTCCACTCTTACTGCGACTACTGCTACTACTTTCTTCACTTCACATGCTACTAGTCCTACTACTATTAATAATACTCCTAGTACTATTACTACTACTACTGCTGCTCGTAATAATACTTCTACTGCTACTCCTAGTACTACTACTACTGCTACTACTGCTCGTAATACTACTTCTACTGCTACACCTTCTCCTCCTCCTACTACTTCTACTACTACTATTGCTACTGCTGCTACTACTACAACTAGTACATCAACTTCTACTATTACTACTACAACTATTCCTGATAGTACTACTACCACTACAACTACTACAACAACTACTGCTACTATTGCTACTACTACTACTAATACTACTACTACAACTACTAGTACTACAACTTGTACTACCACTACTGCTACTAATGCTAGTACAATTTCGAGTACTACTAACACTTCTAAACAACAACAACGACAATAACAACTTCTACTACTTGTACTTCTGCTACAACTACTACTACTTCTACTACGACAAGTATAACTACTACTACTTCTACTAGTACAACTACTGCTATTACTACTACAACTACTCATGCTGCTTCTACTACTACTACTACAACAACAACAACAACAACTACTTCTATTACTGCTACTACTGGTAGTACTACTACTAATACTACTACTGCTACTACTGCTACTTTTACCACTACTACTTCGGCAACTTATAGTACTATTGCTACTACTACTACTGCTGCTGCTGCTATTGTGACTTCTACTACTATTGCTACAACAACTCCTATTACTACTACTACTACTATTATTACTGTTTCTACTACTATTACTACTACTACTACTATTACAATAACAACAACTACTGTTGCTACTTCTATTACTCCTGTCACTACTACTATTACAACAACAATTACTACTACTATTACTACTTCTATTGCAACTACTACTACTACTACTTCTATTGCAACTACTACTACTACTACTTCTACTATTATTGCTACTACTTTTACTACTGTTACTACTGCTACTACCACTTCTACTGCTACTACTTCTGCTGCTACTACTGCTACTACTACTACTATGGCTACTTACTACTTCTACTACTACTACAACAACTTTTACTATTCGTGTTGCTACTACTACTAATACTACTACTACTATTACTATTACTACTCATACTGCAACTGCTGCTACTACTACTACTACTATTATTGCTACTATTTCTATAACTGTTATTATGCTACTGCTACTACTCCCACTACTATGTATGCTACTGGGCGCCTGTACTCTAACTACTTACAATTTAATAATAATAATACTTGCTACTATCTCCAATATACTAATAATCCACTACTACTACACCTACACCTACTACTCGTACTACTACTACTACTACAACTACTTTTACTGCGACTACTACTGCTACTGCTACTATAACTTATACTACGTCTGCTACTACTACTACTACTACTACAACAACAACTATTTCTACTAGTACTATTACTCTTACCACAGCTGCTACTGCTACTACTTTTGTCACTATAACTACTGCTACTCCAACTAAAACTACAGCTGCTGCTACTAGTATTACTACAAACACTATTACTACTACTACTACCACCTCTACTACTATCATTGCTACTACTACTACTAGTAGTTCTGCAACTACATCTACAACTGCTACTACTACTACCTCTGCTACTTCTGCTACCAGAACAATTACAATAACAACAACTACTACTACCACTCCTGCAACTACTACTACTATGGTTACTACCACTACTACTTCTACTGCTACTACTACAACAACTACTACTGCTACTATTGCTACTGCTACTACCTCTACTACTACTGCTACTGCTACTACTACTACTACTACACTACTACTACTACTACTACTACTACTACTACTACTACAACTACTACAACAACAACAACAACAACAACAACAACAACTACTACTACTACTACTACTACTACTACTACAACTACTTCTGCTGCTGCTACTGCTTCTACTACTATCACTAATATTGCTATTGCTACTACTCCTACTACTGCTACTACTACTACTACTACTATTGCTACTAATACTTCTACTACGACTACTTCTGCTACGACTATTAGTACTACTACTACTACAATTACTACTTCAACTACTACTACTAATACTTCTACTGCAACAACTACAATAACTGTGGCTACTCTTGCTACTACAACTACAACTGCAATTACTATTGCTACTATTATTGCTCCTCCTACTACTACTCCTGCTACTGAGACATCTACTACTACAACAACTACTACTGTTGTTGCTACAATTGTTGCAGCTCCTACAAATATTACTATTACTTCAAATGCTCCAACTAATGCTACGACTACAACGATGACTATTGCTACAAGTACTACGACTACTACAACTATTGCAACTACTACTTCCACTACTACAACTACAACTGCTACTACTATTGCTACTACTGTTACTACTACTACTACTGCTAGTACAACAACTACTACAATTGGTACTACTATTACCCTTACTACTATGATTGATACTACTACTTCAACTGCTACTACTACTACTACTTCTGCTACTACTACTACAACTACTACTACAACTACTTCTACTACTAGTACTGCTCCCCTACTCCTCCTCCACTTCCTTCTCCTCCTACTACTACTACTTCTACTACTACATTTACTACTACGACTACTATTGTTACTACTACTACTCCTGCTACTACTACCATGTCTACTACTTCTACAACAACTACAACTAAATCTGCTACTACTACCACGTCTACTACAACTGCTACTTCTACTGTTACTATTACTACTGCTAATAATACGACTACTACTACTCCTGCTACTACTACTACTATGATTACTACTAGTACTACTACTTCTACTACAACAACTAATACTACTGCTTCTGCTACTACCTTTATTTCTACTACTACTAATACTACTACTACTATTACTACTACTACTACTTCTACTGTTACTACTACTACTGCTAATAATACGACTAGTACTACTCTTGCTACTATTACTACTATGATTACTACTAGTACTACTACTTCTACTACAACAACTAATACTACTGCTTCAGCTACTACCTTTACTTCTACTACTACTCCTACTACTATACTACTACTACAACTACTACTAATACTACTACTAGTACAACTAATAATACTATTACTACTAGTACAACTTCTACCATTGCTACTACTACTACTACTACAACAACAACTACTACAGCTACTACTGCTACTATTGCTACTACTACCACTTCTGCAACAACTAATACTACTAATACCACTACATCTACTACTGGTACTACCACTACTACCACTACTACTACTAATGCTACTATTATTGCCACTACTTTTGCTGCTAGTTCTATGACTACTTCTACACTATCATACAACAACTACTACTAGCACTGCTACTACTCGAATAACTACTACAATTACTACAAGTAATACTACTACTACCACTGCAACTACTAATGCAACTGCTACTCCTACTACTGCTACTACTATTCCTACTGCTAATACACCAACTACTACTACTTCAACTCCTCCCATTGCTACTACTACTACTACTCCTTCTACAACTACTTCTGCAATTACTAGTACTACTCCAACTGCTACTATTTCTACTATGACTACTACTAATACTACTACTACTAGTAGTACACCAACTACTACTACCACAACTACAACTCCTCCTCCTACTTCTACTACAACTACCCCTGCAACTACTGCTACTACTTCTGTTGTTTCTCATACTACTACTCCTACTTCCACTACTACTACAACTCCAACTACTACTCCTACCCCTACAACTACTCCTCCTACGAGTGCTTTACTACTATGGCTACTACTACTGCTACAACTACTACTACTTCTACTTCTAGTACTACTACTACTATCACAACTAGTACTACTACCACTACTACTACTACTACTACTACTACAACAACAATAACAACAACTACTACTACTACTACAACTATTGCTACTATTGCTACTACTACTGCTACTACTACTAATACTATTACTACAACTATTACTATTACTACTACTACTACTTCTACTACTACTACTACTTCTACTTCTACTGCTGCTACTACTGCTACTATGACCACTACTACTTCTACAACAAAAAGAAGGACAACAACAACTACTACTATAAGTGCTACTGCTACTACTGCTACAACAACTACTACTACTATTCCTACTTCTACTACTATTACTACTACTACATCTTCTGCTACTACTACTGCCAGCACTAGTACTACTATTGCAACGACTACTAGTCCTACTGCTACTACTACTACTACTATTGCTGCTGCTACTTCTACTGCTACGGCTATTGCTTTCGCTACTACTATTGCTACTACTACTCCTATTACTAATACTACTACCCCAATTACAGCTTCTACTACTATTACTACGACCTCAGCTACTACTGCCACTACTACTACAACAACGACTACTATTACTACTACTACTATTGCAGCTAATACTTCTACTAAATCTGTTGTTATGGCTACTCCTATTACTACTACTTCTCCTACTACAGCTACTACTACTGTTATTACTACTACTACTACCACCACTACTACCACTACTATTATTACTACTACTTCTACTACTACTTCTACTATTACTACTAACACTATTATTACTACTACAGCTACAACTATTCCTACTGCTGCTAGTACTACTACTACAACAATAACAACAACAACAACTACTACTCCTCCTTCTACTAGCACTAGTACTACAAGTACTACAACAACAACTACTAATATTATTACTATGACTTCTACTAGTGCAACTACAACTCATACTACTACTACTGCTGCTACCACTACTACTAGTTCTAGTACTACTACTACTACTACTTCTACAGCTACTAGTACTGCTGCTACTACTTTTACAACTACCACTACTACTACTACTACTAGTGCTATTACTACTACTATTACTACTATAACTACTGCTACAACTACTGCTACTCCAACCAATACTTCCATAATTACCACTACTACGACTTTTACTACTACTACTCCTACTACTACTAGTACTAGTACTACCACTACTATACTACTACTACTATTGCTACTGCTACTACTACTTCCACTACTACTTCTACTACTACAAATATTACTACGACTGCTACTACTACTATTACTAGTACAATTACTATGACTACTACTACCACTACTACAACAACTAATAATCCTGCTGCTACAATCACTACTTCTACGACAATAATAAGAACAACAACTACTACTACTACTCCTCCTACTAATACTACTACTACTACTATGACCTCCACTATTCTACTGCTATACCTACTACAACAACAATTACTACAATTACTACTCCTACTAATACTACTACAAGTACAACTACAACTAGTATGCATTCTTCCACACGTATTCCAACTACTACTCCCACTACTACCACTACTACTACCCCCACTACTACCACTACTACTACTCCCACTACTACTACTACTACAATTGCTAACTACTACTACTACAACAACTATTACTACTTCTACTTCAGCTACTACTACTGCTGCTACTAGTAGTACCCCCACCCGTACTATTATAGCTAATGCTTCTACAACAACAACTACTACTACTACTACTGTAGCTTCTATTGCTGCTATTGCGACTATTACTACTGCTACTACTACTAGTACTTCTACTACGGCCACTACTACTACTACTACTGCTGTTGCTCCTGTAGCTACTAATATGGCTACTATTACTAACGCTGTTACTACTACTGCGATAGGTACTACAACTACTACTGCTGCTACTGCTGCTACTAATTATACTAGTACTCCTACTACTACTTCTGCAACTATTGCGACTACTTCTACTGCTACTACTAGTACTACTGCTACTACTTTTGCTGCTTCTATTAATGCTACTACTATTGCCACAACTGCCGCTGCTATAACAAATACTACTAGTACAACAACTACTACTAAGACAACCACCACTACTACAACTGCTACAGCTACTATCTCTTTGTACTGCTACTCCTACTACTGCTTCAACTACCACTACTGCTACTACTCCTATTCCTTCAACTACTATTGCTACTACTGCAACTATAATAGCTATTGCTACTGCTACAAGTGCTTCTGCTACTACCCTTGCTACTACTAATAGTACTATTGCTGCTACTACTACTACTTCTTGCACAACTACTGTTACTACAACTACTATTACTACAACAACAACTATTACTACTGCTCCTACTATTGCTACTACAACAACAACTCTTACAATTGCCACTACTACTACTACTTCGGTTAGTACAATTGTTTTTACTCCTATTAATACTACTTCTGCAACCACTAGTATTACTATTAATACTAGCGCTACTGCTACTACCAATACTTTTACAGCCACAACTACGGCTACTACTGCAACTACTTCTGCTAGTACTGCTACTTCTACTATTACTACAACTACTGCTACTACTACAAGTACTTGTACTACTACTGCAACTACTAATATAACCGCTATTGCTCCAACAACTACTACCACCACTGCCACTACTACCCTTGCTACTATGATTATGACTACTACTGCTTCTACTCCTACTACTACAACAACAACAACTATTACTACTACTACTGCTACAAACTATGCTACAACTACTACTATTACTACTACTATACTACTACTACACTACCATAACAACTACTACTATTGCTACTACTACTACGCTTATTACTACTACTATTGCTACTATTGCTACTATTATTATTACTACTACTACCACCACTGTTCTTGCTGCCGCTACTACTACTACTACTACTCCAACTAGTACAACACTACTACTACTAATGCTACTACTACTACTTCTACTTCTGCTAATATTACTACTTCAACTATGACTACTACTACTACTACAACTACTTCAACTACTACTCCTACTATTACTACTACCACCACTACTACTACTACTCCTATTCCTACTACTACTGCTCCTACTACTACTACTACTACTACTACTACTACTACTACTACTACAACTGCTACTACTACTACTTCTACAAATGCTACTACTACTACTATAGCTGCTGCTGTAGCTACTCCTAGTACTACACTACTGCTACAACTACTACTACTAGCACTACTACTACTCCAACAACTACAACTATTTTGACAACTAATACTACTTCTACTACTTCTACTACAACTCCTACTACTATTTCTACTGCTACAAGTACTACTACTCCTACTTCTACAACTAATACTACAACAACAACTAGTATTATTAACTCGACTACTACTATTCCCGCAACTACTATAACTACCACTCCTATTACTTCTGCCACTATGGCTACTACTACTACTATTACTACTACTACTCCAACTCCTAATCCTCCTGCTACTCCTACTACTACTTCTACTACTACAACAACTACTACTACAACTATTACTTAAACTACTATTGTTGCTACTAGTACTAAAACTACTGCTACAGCTACTACTACTACTACTGTTGCTACTGGAACTACTACTACAACTCCTATTCCCATAACTACTATTGCTACTAATGCTACTACTACTACTCCTACTACTAGTACTACTCCCAACACTCCTATGACTTCTACGACTACTACTCCAACTACTACTACAACTACTACACTGCTGCTACTACTACTACTACTACAACTACTACTATTTCTCCTACTACTATTACTATTGCTACTACTGGTCATACTAATACTACTACTCCAAACACTCCTAGTACTACTACTACTACTGCAACAACTGCTACTGCTCCTACTTCTACTACTACTACAACAACAACAACTACTAGTACTACTACTACAACAACTACTACGTCTACTACCCTTCCGCTACTGCTGCTGTTACTTCAACTACTACTTCTACTACTACAAATACTACTACTCCTCCTACTACTAGTAGTCCTATTATTACTACTACTTCTACTACTACGATTTATACTACTACCACTACTATTATAACTCCAGTTATGGCTGCTACTACTACTACATCTTCTGTTGCTACTACTACTACTACTCTGACTACTCGTACTAATATAGCTACTACTAATCCTACTACAACAACTACTACTACTACGACTTCTATTACTACTAATACTGCTACTTCTGCTACTACTGCTACTTCTACTACTACTGCTACTACTACTACTACTACTACTACTACTACTACTCTTGCTACTGCTATCACTAATACTACGGCTACTACTATTGTGACTGCAACTGCTACTCCAACTACTACTGCTCCTGCTCCTTCTAGTACTGCTACTACTAATACCACGACTAATAATATGGCAGCTACAACTGTTTCTATTATAACTTCTGCTACTACTATGCTTACAATTACGACAACTGCTATGACTTCTACGACTACTACAACTGCCATGACTACTACTGCAACTACTGCTCCTACTACTACTCAACAACATCTACGACTATGACTACTACTAAAACTACTACTTGTACTATTTGTACTACTACTACTGCTGTTGCTGCTATCACTAATACTACTACTACTACTGTACTATTACAACTAATACTACTACTACTACAACTACAACTACTATTTCTACTATAACTACTACTACAACTACTTCTTCTGCTACAACTATTGCCATTGCTACTGTTACGCCTACTACTACTACTACTACTACTACTGCAAGTTCTACTGTTGCTACTACAGCTACTACTGCTACTACTATAACTACTGCAACTTCTGTAACTACTGCTGCTACTATTACTACTACAACTACTACAACTACTATAATTACTATGGCTGCCATGACTACTACCACTACTACTTCAGCTACTATTGCTACCTCTACTACAATTTCTACTACTACGGAAGGTACAAGAACAACTACTAGGACTGTTACTATTGCTACTACTACTGCTGCTACTATTACTACTACTACAACAACAACAACAACAACTACTACTACTACTACTGCTGCTGCTGCTATTACTACTACAAGTATTACTACAACAACTACTACTACTACAACCACTATGGTTGCTGCTGCTATTACTACTGCAAGTATTACTACAACAACTACTACTACGACAAGCACTACGGTTGTTGTTGCTGCTGCTACTCCTACTGCTACTTCTCCTACTATTATGACTACTGCTACTATTGTTGTTGTTGTTGCTGCTACTACTACTAATACTACTACGACCACCACCACCACCACCACCACCACCACCACTACTACTATTACTACAACATCGGCTACTACTGCTACTTCTGGTACTTCTACTGCAACTAATACTACTGCTATTGACCCTACTACTAGTACAATAGCTACTCCTATGACTACTGCTGCTGCTACTACAACTACTTACTACTCCTACTACTACAACTGCTGCTACTATTTGCACTATTGCTATGAGAACAACTACTAAAAGTACTCCTCCTACTACTACTTCAACTGCTGCTACTATAACAGCTACTCCTACAACTTTGCTGCTACTCCTGCTACTACTACTACTACTCCTACTACTACTGTTACAGCTACTTTTGCTATTTCTACAACTGCTGCTACTACAACTTCTACTAATACAGCTCCAACAACTACCACTATTGATACAAGATCTCCCAATGCTATAGCTACTATGACAACAACTACTATAGCTCCTGCTACTATCACTACTACTACCATAACTACTAAAGCTCCTGCTTCTACGACCACTACTACCTCAATAGCTACTATTGATACTCCAACTATTACAACTACTACTACAACTTCTACTTCTACTACTGCTATTGTTACTCCTACTACTAAAACTACTATAACTACTTCTGCTACTACTCCAACTACTACTACTACTTCAGCTACTGCTACTACTTCTACTACTACAGCGGCTACTATTGATGCTCTTACTACTACTTCTACTACTATAGCTACCACTATGACTTCTACTACTACTTCGCCTACTACTACGGATGCTACGACTACAACAAATACTACTACTACTACTACTACTACTACTTCAACGACTACTGCTGCTACTACTATTATTGCGACTACTGCTATGACTACAACTACTGCTACTTGTGCTACAATTGCTACTTCTACTACAACTACAACTACTACTACTTCTACTTCAACAACTACTACTGCTTCTACTACTACTTCTCCTCCTACTACTACCGAAGTTATTACCGCGGCGGCTATACTACTACTGCTGCTGCTACTGATACTATTGCTACTAGTACTACCACTAACACTACTACAGCTGCTACAATCTATGCTTCTGCTAGAACTACTACTTCGCAGACTACTACTACTTCTGCTACTACTATTGTTGCAGCTACTACTACTACTACAACAACAACTACTGCTAACATTACTACTACTACTACTACTACTACTACTACTACTACTTTTACTACTATTACTACAGCTTCTACAACTACTACTGCTACTACTACAACAACAACAACTACTACTACTATTGCTCCTGCTGCTGCTACTACTACTACTTCTTCTATAATTACAACAACTATTGCTACGACTATTATTACTGCAACTACTGCTACTACTACTAATACTTCTGCTTCAGCTACTTTGGCTTCTTCTACTAATACTTCAACTATTAGTACTGCTTCTACTACTACTTCTGCTGCTACTACCACTGCTACTGCCACAACAACTACTACTACTGTAGCTAGTAATACTACTGCTACTACTACTACCACTACTACTACAACAACTACTACTACTGCTGTTGCTGCTATTACTAATACAACAATAACTACAACGACTATTACTACTGCAACTACTATTACTACTACTACTGCGACTACTACAACTACGACAACTTCTACACTAATACTTCTGTTGTTCTTGCCGCTACTGCTACTACTACAACTACTGTTGTTACTACTACTACTACTACTACTGTTGCTACAACTACTACAACAACAACTACTACTACTACAGCCACGACTACTACTACTTCTCCAACCATAACTACTGCTGCTACTACTACTACTGCTACAACTACTGCTATTGCTACTGCCACTACTACTACTATTCCTAGTGCAATTACTATTGCTGCTGCTAATACAACTGCTACTACCACTACTACTATTACTGCTACCACCACTACTACTACTGTTGCTACTCCGACTACTACTATTCCTATAACAACAACAACTACTACTACTACTGCTACTACTTCTCCTACTACTACTTCTAGTAATACTACTACCGCCACTAATGCTACTACTATTGCTGCTACTGCTCCTTCTACTACTTTTAGTAATACATCTACCGACACTAATGCTATTGCTTTTGCTGCGGCTGCAACTACTACTAATACAACTGCTGCGGTGACTACTACAACTTCTTCTACTACTTTTGCTACTTCTGCTTCTGCTACTACAACAACTACTTCTTCTATAATTGCTACCACTACTGCTACTATTACTACTACTGCTACTGGTGCCACTACTACTAGTACTACTGCTGCTGCTTTTACCACTACTGTTGTAGCTACTATTGTCGCGGCAGCTACTACAACTACTACTACCAAAACTTCTCCTCCTACACCTACTACCATTGCTACTACTACTGCTATTACTACATCTGGTACTACTACTGCAACCACTACTATGACAACAACTACAAATGCTACTACTACTACAATTATTACTATTGTGGATACTACTACCACTACTGCTGCTACTACTATTATTTCTACTAGTACTGTTGTTTCTGCTATTACTAGTACTATTATTGCAACTGCAACTACTACTAGTACTACTAATACTTCTACTACTACAACCACTACTACTGCTGCTGCTGCTACTACCACTACTACCACTACTATTACCACTACTACTACTACTACTACTATTACTACTACTACTACTACTACTACTACTATTGTTGTTGCTGCTGCTACAACTACTACTCTTACAACTTCTCCTACTAATACTACAATTGTTACAAGTATTATAGCTAGTACTACAACTACAACTTCAACTAGTACTACTACAAGTACTACTTCTACAGCTACTACAACAACAACAACAACTACTGCTACTACTACTACCACTACGACTACGACTACTATGACTACTACTAATACTACTACTACTACTACTACTCCTCCTCCTCCTCCTCCTCCTCCTCCTCCTCCTCTACTACTACTACTACTACTACTACTACTACTACTACTACTACTACTATTGCTGCAACTGCTGCTACAACAATTGTTCTTACAACTTCTTCAACTAATACTACAATTGCTACAAGTATTATAGCTACTACTACAACTACTGCTTCAACTAGTACTACTTCTACTACTTCTGCTACTGCTACTATAACTACAACTAATACAACTACTAGTACCACTGCTAATACCCCGACTACAACTACTTCTACTACTACCACTGCTACTACAACTACTGCTACTAATACTACTACTACTACTGCTGCTGCTACTACTACTACTACTAGTACTACTACTACTGCTGCTACAACTACTACAATTACTACTACTACTACTACTACTACTACTACTAATACTTCTACAAAAACTACTTGTACTTCTACTACTACTATTACTACTACTACAACTACTACTGCTACTCGTACTACTACTCCTACGACAACTACCGCCACTATTGCTATTGCTACTACTATTACTACTACAATCGTTACTACTACTACAACAACAACTACTACTACTACTCCTACTGCTGCTACTACTACTACTACAACTTCGGCTACTTCTACTGCTACTACTACAACAATAATAACAATAACTGCTACTAATGCTACCACAACAACTTCAAGTACTACTTCTACTTCTACTTCAACAACTACTTCTTTTACTACACTACTACTGCTACTGCTACTATTCATGCTACTACTACTATAATGACTATTACTACAACTACTTCAACTACTACTACTACTACTACTACTACTACTATTATTACTACTACTACAACTGCTACAACTATGCTACTACGAAAAATACTTCTACTATTACTGCAACCATGGTTCGGCGTTTCGGCCGAAACATTTCGGTTTCGGCCTAACCCGTGCCGAAACGGTTAATATCGTTTCGGTTAGGGTTTACTGTTCATTACTGTTCATCTTCGCCAATGAACGCAGTGGGAGTGCGCGGGAGCGGGAGCTCGCCGGGCTCGAGCGCGCGGGCGGGAGCTCGCCAGGCTCGTGCGCAGGAGGGCGGGAGCTTGCCGGGCTCACGCGAGGGGCCGGGAGCTCGCCGGGATCGCACGCGGGGGCGGGAGCTCACCGGGCTAGAGAGCGGGGGGCCGAGAGCTCGCCGGGCTCGCGCGCGGGGGCGTGAGCTCACCGGGATCGCGCGCATGGGCGGGAGCTCACCGAGTTTGCGTGCGGGTGGGCTCGAGCGCAGGCGGGCGGGCGGGAGCTCGCCGGGCTCGGGCGGGTGGGAACTCGCCGAGCTGAGCGCGAGCGGGCGGGCGGGAGCTCGCCGAGCTCACGCGGGTTGGGGGGGCGGGAGCTCCGGGCGGGCAGGCGGCTGGGGGGAAGCTCCGGGCGGGCGGCGGCGG
>RXID01021638.1:0-15037 GCA_005019695.1 Trichopus zeylanicus subsp. travancoricus
ATTACTACTTTTGCACCTATCACTACTATTATTACTCCTATTACTACTTCTACTACTATTACTACTATTACTGCAACTACTACTACTACTACTACTACTACTACTACTACTACTACTACTACTACTACTACTACTACTATTACTACTACTCCTAATACTGCTACCACGTCTACTACTCCTGTTGCTACTACTACTACTACTATTACTACTTCTACTACAACTACCATGACTATTACTACTACTACTTCTAAAATTACTACTACTGCTTCTACTACTAGTACTACTACTGCTATACTTCTACTGTTGCTACTACTGCTACTACTACTATGAGAAATTGCAGTAATAATTACTATAGCTCTAGTTCTAGTAGTAGTAGTAGTTATAGTAGTAGTAGTAGCAGTAGCTGCAATTGCTGTGACTATAGTAGCATTGTTAGAAGTAGAAGCAGCAGTAGTAGCAGTAGTAGCTGTATTAGTGGTAGTAGTAGCATTAGCAGCAGCAGTAGCAGCAGTAGTAATATTAGTAATAATGGTAGCAGTAGTGGTAGTAGCAATAGTTGTAGTTGTAGTAGTAGAAGGAGAAGTAGTAGTAGTTGCAATAGCAGTGATAGTAGTTATTGTTGTAGTAGTTATAGCAGTAGTGGCAGTAGTAGTTGTAATAGTTGTAGTAGTCATACCAATCCTAGTAGCTGGCATAGTAGTAATAGTTTTGGTAGTTATAGTAGTAAAAGTAGTTGTAGTAGTTGTAGTAGTAGGAGTAGTTAATTTAGTAGTAGTAGCAGTAGTAGAAGTATTAGTATTTGCAATACCAGTAGAAATAGTAGTATTATTATTATTATTATTATTATCATTAATAGCAGCAGTAGTAGTAGTAGCATTAGTAGTAGTAGCCTTTGTGTTAGTAGTAGTAGTAGTAGCAGTATGAGAAATTATTATAGCTATAATAGTAGCTTTAGAAGAAGTAGTAGTAGCAGAATGAGCAGCAAAAGTAGTGGTTGTAATTGTGGTAGTAGTGGTAGTAGTAGTATCAGTTGAAATTGTAGTAGGAGTACTAGTAGGAGCAGTAGTCATAGTACGAGTAGTAGTAGTAGTACTTGTAGTAGTAGATGTGGGTGTAGTAGTAATAGTAATAATAATAGTAGCTGTTATAGTTGTTATTGTTGTTATTGAATTAGTAGTAGTAACAGCAGGTATAGTAATAGCAATAATAGTAGCTGTTGTAGTTGTAGCAGTAGCAATAGTCACAGTAGAAGCAGTAGAAGTAGTAGGAGTAGTAGTAGCAGTTACAGTAGGAGTAGCATTAGTAGTTGTTGTAGTAGTAGCAGTAGTAGCAGTGGTAGCAATAGCAGTAGTAGATGTAGTAGTAGTAGTAGTCGCAGTTGCCATACTAGTAGTAGAAGTGATAGAAGCAGTAGTAGGAGGAGAAGTAGTAGTAGTAGTAGTAGTAGTAATAGTAATAGTAGTAGTAGCAGTAGTCGTAGTAGTACTAGTTGTAGTAGTAGTAGTAATTGTAGTTGCAGTAGTAGCAGTAGTAACAGTGGAAGCAGCAGGGGCAGTAGTAGTAGTCATGGTGGTCGCAGCCATTGCATTGAGAGCAAAAGTAGTAGTAGTAGTGGTAGTAGCTGTTGCAAAGGTAGCAGTAGTAGTAATTGTAGGTGAAGTATTAGAATTATAGTAGTAGCAAAAGTAGTAGCATTCATACTAGTAGTAGCAGTAGTACTTGTATTAGTACTAGTAGTAGTAGTTCCAGTACTACTAGTAGTCGTAGTACTTGTAGTACTAGTAGTTGTAGTACTAATACAAGTATTAGTATAGTAGTTGCAGTTCTTATGGTAGTAGTACTAGTAGTAGTAGCAGTTGTTGAAGTAGTAGTAGTAGCAGCAGTTTCAAAAGTGGTTGTTGTTGTAGTAGGAGAAGTAGGAGTAGTAGTTGTTGTTGTGTTAGTAGGAGTAATAGTTGTAGTAGTAGTAGTAGCAGTAGTTGTATTAGTTGGTTCAGTACCAGTACCAGTAGTGGTAGCAGTAGTAACAGTAGTAGTAGCTGTAGTAGCAATAGTACTAGTAAGTAGTAGTTATAGTAGTAGCCCTAGTATTAGTGGTACTAATAGTTCCAATAGTTGTATCAGCAGCAGTAGTAGTGGTGCTAGTAGTAGTTATCTTAGTAGTAGTAGTAGTAGTAGTAGCAGTACTAGCAATAGTAGTAGTTGTAGTAGTAGTAGTAGTAGCAGTACTAGCAATAGTAGCAGTTGTTGTAGTAGTAGTAGTAGCTGTAGTTGTAAGAGGAGTTGGAATAGGATTTTTAGTAGTAGTAGTAGTAGCAGCAGTAGTAATAATAGTAGAAGTAGTTATAGTATAGTTGTAGTTGTTGTCATAGTTGTAGCAGTAGCAACAGCCATAGCTGCAATAACTGTGGTAGCAATAGTAGCAACAGCAGTAGTAGTAATAGTATTAGTAGTTGTGGTGGTGCTAGTTGTTGCAGTAGATGCGGTAGTAGTAGTAGAAGTTACAGTAGTAGTAGTAGTAATAGTAGCAGTGGCAATAGTAGCAGTATTAGTCACAGCACTAGTGGCAACAGCAGTGATAGTGGTCATAGTAGTATTAGTAATTATAGTAGTAGTACTACTACTAGTACTAGTAGCAGCCACAGTAGTTAAAGTAGCGATAGCAGCAGCAACAACAGTAGTGGTAGTAGTAGCAGTAATAGCAGTGGTAGTAGTAGTAGTGTTCTTAGTTGTAGTAGCAGTAGTAGCAGTAGTAGTAGTAGTAGATGAAGGAGTAGCAGTAGCAATAGCAACAACAATAGTGGTACTAGTTGTAGTAGTACCGGTTGTAGTAGCAGTAGCTCTAGCAGTAGTAGTAGAATTAATAGTAGTTGTATTAGTAGTAGTATTGCTAGTTGTAGCAGTAGGAGAACTTATTATTGTTGTAGTAGTAGTAAATGGAGTAGTAGCAGTAGTAGCAGAACGAGCAGTAGAAGTAGTAGTAGTAGTCATGGTAGTAATAGTAGTTGTAGTAGCAGTAGTAGAAGGGGTACAGGTAGGAAAAGTAGTAGAAGTATAGTAGTAGCATTAGTAGCAGTTGTAGTGATAGTACAGTAGTAGCAGTAGGGGCTATAGTAACCGTAGCAGTTGTTGTTGTTGTAGCAGTAGTAAGAGTAGAATTAGTGGCAGCAGTAGTAGTAGTAGTAGTAGTAGTTGTTGTTGTTGTAGTAGCTGTAGTAGTGGTAGTTATAGTAGCAGAAGAAGTAGTAGCAGGGGAAGTAATATTAGTAGTAGCAATAGTAGCTACTGTAGTGCTATTGGTAGTAGTAGTAGTCGTCGTCGTAGTAGTAGTAGTAGTAGTTGTAGTAGTAGTAGTAGTAGTAGAAGTAGCAGTAGTAGTAGTAGAAGTAGCAGCAGCAGTAGTAGAAGTAGTGGTAGTAGTAGTAGCATAAGAGGTACTAGTACTATCAGTATAAATAATAGCTATAGTAGCAGTAGTTGCAGCAGTTGTAGAGGTAGTTGTAGTTATTGTAGGAGTAGTAGAAGTTGTATAAGCTGTCATAGAGCGAAAATATTCCTGGGGGTGGTAGTAGTAGTAGTAGTAGAGGCTACACTACTAGGTGTTGTTGTACTAGTTATTAGTAGTAGTTATTGTTGTACTAGTAGTAGTAGTAGTTGTTGTTGTTGTTTTAGTTATAATAGTAGTTGTAGTTATAGTAGTAGTAAGAGTCGTTATAGTCGTAGTAGTAGCTATAGCAGCAGTAGTCCTAGTAGTAGCAGCAGTAGTAGTAGTACTAGTAGTAGAAGTAGCAGTAGTTGTAGTTATAGCAGCAGTAGTAGTACTATTACTAAGAGTAGTAGTAGCACTAGCAATAGCAGCAGCAGGAGCAGCAGCAGTAGTAGTAGTCATGATAGTAGTCGTAGTTGTCACAGTAATAGCAGTAGTAGTATTAGTAAAAGCAGCTGCAGAAATGGTAGTAGTAGTTGTAGTAGTAATATTAGTAGCAGCATCATTAGTAGGAGTAGTAGTTGTTGTAATAGTAGTAGTAGACAAAGTAGTTGCAGAAGTAGTAATTGGAGTAGCAGTATTTGTAGTAGTGGTAGCTGTAGTAGTTGTAGTGGTGGTGGTGGTAGTAGTGGTAGTAGCAGTAGTAATGGTATTAGCAGAAGTAGTTGTATTAGTAGCAGCAGTAGTAGCAGTAGTAGTAATAGTTGTAGTAGTAGTAGCAGCAGAAGTAGTAGTAGTTATAGTGGTAGCAATAGTAGTTATAGCTATAGTAATCGGAGTAGCAGTAGCAACAGTACTATCAATAATAGTAGTTGTAGTTACGGCAATTGGAACAGTTATAGCGGTAGTAGTAGTAACAATAGTAGAAGTAGTTGCAGTAGAAGTAGTAGCGGTAGTAGTGGCTGTTGGAGAAGTAGTACAAGTATTAGTACTAGTTGTAGTAGTCAGAGAAGTTATACTAGTAGTAGAAATGGTAGTAGTGGTCATAGTAGTAGTAGTGCTAGTAAGATTTGTAGTAGAACTAGCGGTAGTAATAGTACTTAAAGTAGTGGCAGTAATAGTAGTTGTAGTAGTAGTGGTAGTTGTAGTAGTAGTTGAAGTAGTAGACGTGGTGGTAGGAGTGGTAGTAGTTGTAGTTGTAGTAGCAGTAGTGGTAGTAGTAGCAAAACTATTAGTTGTAGTAGTAGTAGCAGCAGCAGCTGTGATAGTAGTTGTTGTAGTAGTAGCAATAGTAGCAGTATCTGTAGTAGTGCAATAGTAGTAGTAGTATGATATGATGAGTAGTAGTAGCCACAGTAGTGTTAGTAGTAGCAGTAGTAGTAGTGGTAGTAGTAGAAGTGGTGGTAGTAGTAGTGGTAGTAGCAGCAACTTTAGTAGTAGTAGTAGTACGAGAATCAACAGTAGTAGCTGTTGCAGCAACAATAGTAGTTGTGTTTGTGGTAGTAGCATTTGTAGTGGCAGTAGTAGTAGCATTAGAAGTAGAAGTAGTAGTACTAGTTGTAGCAGCAGGAGAACTTGTTGCAGTTGTTGTAGTAGTAATAGGAGTAGTAGTAGTAGATGTAGAAGGAGCAGTCAAAATACTAGTAGTAGTGGCGGTAGTAATAGTTGTAGTAGTAGCAGTAGCTATAGTAGGCATAGTAGTAGTAGTGGCAGCAATAGCAGTAGTAGTAATAGTAGAAGTCATAGTAGTAGTAGTTGTAGTAGCAATAGTAGCAGTAGTAACAGTAGTAGCAGTAGTACTTGTGGTAGTAGTAGCGCTAGTAGTGGCGAAAGTAGTAGTAGTTGTAGTTGTCGTAGTAGGAACAGTAAAAGTAGTAGTAGCACCTGTAGTAGTAATAGTAGTAGTAGTACCAGTAGTGAAAATAGTACTAGTAGCAAAAGTAGTAATAGTAGTAGTAGCAGATGTAATAGTAGTAGTATAGGTAGTAGTAGCAGCAGTAGTTGTCGTAGTAATTATTTTTGTTGTAGTCATTGTAGTCATAGTCATGGTAATAGTAGAAGTAATCTTAGTAGTAGCAGCAGCAGTAGTAGTAGTTATAGTAGTATTAGTAATAGTAGTAGTAGTAGTAGCAGCAAAAGCAGTAGAAGTAGTTATAGTAGTAGTAGTAGTAGTAACAGTAGTTGTAGAAGTAGTACTAGGAGTAGCAGTATTTGTAGTTGTGGTAGCCGTAGTAGTATTGTTAGTAGCAGCAGTGGTAGCAATAGTAGTAGTCGTATTAGTAGAAGTAGTAGTATTCATAACAAAACTAGTAGCACTGGCCGTAGTAGCTGTAGTAGTAATATTAGTTACAGCAATAGTAGTAGCAGCAGCAGTAGTATTTGTTTCAGTTAGGGTAGGAGAAATAGAGTAGTAGTAGCTGCAGCAGTAGTAGTAGTATTTAATAGTTGAGGCAGTAGTAGTTGTAGTTGTACTAGTAGGAGTAGTTGCAGTAGTAGTAGTAGGAGGAGGAGGAGAAGTAGTTGCCAGTAGCAACAATAGAGGTAGTAATGATAGTAGTTGTGCTGGTGGGTGTAGTAGCAGTAATAGTTGTTGTAGTAGTAACAGTAGCAATTGTAGTAGTAGTAGTGGTCATGGTAATAGTGGTAGTATTATAGTGGTAGTTGTAGTTGTGGTAGTAGTATTGGTAATAGGAGTATTAGTAGTAGTAGTAGTAGTAGTAGTGGTAGTAATAGTAATAGTAGTAGTAGCTGTAATAGCAGAAGCAGTAGCAGCAAAAGTTGCAATAGTAGTAGTAGTAGAAGTAGTAGCAGTAGCAGCAGTAGCAGCAGTAGTTGCAATAGTAGTAGTTACTGTAGCAATAACAATAGTAGATGTTGTTGGAGAAGTAGTAATACTAGTAGTAGTAGTTGTAGTGCTAGTTGTTGTAGTAGTAGTAGTAGTAGTAGTATTAGTAGTAGTTGTTGTTGTTGTTGTAGCAGTAGTGGTAGAAGTAGTAGCAGTAGGGGTAGAAGTACCGGTAGTAGTAGTTATGGTAGAAGTAGTACAAGTAACAGTAGTAGTTGTTGTAGTAGTAGTTATATGAGTAGTAGTGGTAGTGGTGGTGGTAGTAGAAGTAGTAGTAAGAGTAGCAGTGGAAGCTACAGCTATAGTAGTTGTTGTAATGGTAACAGTAATAGTGGCAGTAATAGTTGTCAGAATAATAATAGTAGTAGTAGTATTAGCAAAAGTATTAGTAATAGTAGTAATAGTAGTAACGGTAGTAGTAGTTGTTGAAGTGGTGGTAGTTGTAGTAGTAGTAGTAGTAGTAGTAGTAGTAGTAACAATTGTAATTGTAGTAGTATTAGTAGTATGAGTAGTAGTAATAGTAGGAGTAGTACTAGGAGTAGCAGTAGTAGTAGCAGTTATAGCAGTAGTATTCATAGTAGTAGGAGTAGTAGTGGTAGTAGTAGCAGGAGTAGTAGTTGAAGTAGCCATAGTTGTAGCAGTAATATTAGTAGTATTCGCAGCAGTAGTAGTTGTAGTAGTAGTAGGAGTTGTAGTAGTAGTAGCAGCAGCGGCAGCAGTCGCATTTGAAGTAGCAATAGCAGTAGTAATTGTTGTCATAGTTGTAGCAGTAGTCATATTAGTAGTAATAATAGTAGTAGTAATAGTTGTTGTTGTAATATTATTATTAATAATAGTAGTCATAGAAGGAGTAGTAGCAGTAGGGGTAATAGTAGCAGTAGTAGTAATAGTAGTGTTACTAGTAAAAGTATTATTAGTACTAGCAAAAGTAGTTGTTGTTGTTGTAGCTATGGTAGTTGTAGGAGTAGCAGGAGTAGCAACAACGGCAATAGTAGTAGTAGTAGTAATAGTAGCAGCTGTAGTAGTAGTAGCAGCAGTAGCAGTAGCAGCAGCAGCAGTAGTAGTAGTGGCAGTAGTACAATAGTAGTAGCCAAAGTACTGGTCATAGTAAAAGTAGTAGCAGTAGCAGTAGCAGTAATAGAAGTAGCAGTAGTAGTCATTGTAGTAGTAGTTGATGCCATAGTGGTAGTAGTAGTAGCAATAGTAGCAATAGTAGTTATAGCAGTAGCAGTAGTTGTTGTAGAAGTTGTAGCAACGGTTGTATGAGTAGTTATAGTAATCGTCGTAGAAGCAACAACACCAATTGTAGTTGCAGTATCAGTAGTAGTACTAGTAGCTGTAGTAGTAGTAGTAGTAGTCGAAGTAGTACTTGTTGTAGTAGGAATAGCAGTTGCAGTAGCAATAGTTGTTGTGGTGGTAGTAGTAGTAATAGTTCTAGCAGTAGAAGTAGCAGTGGTTGTTGTAGTAGTAGTAGGAGTAGTGGTAGTAGCAGTTGTAGCAGTAGATGTAATAACTGGAGTAGTAGTTGTAGTAGTAGGAGTAAAAGTAGCAGAAGTCGTAGTGGAAGTTGTGTTAGCAGCAGTAGTAGGAGGAGTATCAATGGTAGCAATAGTGATTGCAGTAGTAGTAGTAGTTGGAGTAGTAGTAGTAGAAGCGATAGCAACGGTAGTAATGGTAGCAATAGTGTTAGTGGTAGGAGTAGTAGTATTAGTAGTAGTAGCAACAGCAGCAGTAGTAGTAGCAATAGTTGGAGTAGTTGGAGTTGTGTAAGTAGTAGAAGTAGTAGTAGGAGTCATAGTAGTAGCAATAGTGGTATTACTAGCAATCATAGTAGTAGTTGCAGTAGCAATAGTAGGAGTAGTAGTAATAGTAGTAGTAGTAGTTGTTGTTGTAGTAGCAATAGTAGATAGTAGTAGTAGCGGTAGTAGTAGTAAGGGAAGTAGTAGTAGTAGCAATAGCCGAAGTAGCAGCAACAGTAGTAGTAGTTGTAATAATACTAGCTATGGAAGCAGTATTTCCAGTACGAGTCGTAGTAGTTATAGTAGTAGTAGTAGTAGTAGGAGAGGTAGTAGAAGTAGTAGTAGGAGTAGTAGTAGTAGGAGAAGAAGTTGTTGTAGTAGTAGTAGACATAGTAGTATTTGTATTTGTAGTAGTAATAGTAGTAGTTGAAGCGGTAGTAGTAGTTTAAGTAGTAGTTATTGTTGAAGTAGTAGTATTGTAGTGGTAGTAGTAGCAGCAGTAGTTACACGAGTATCAGTAGTGGCCGTAGTGGTTGTTGTAGTTGTAGTAGGTGGAGTAGTAGTAGTAGCAGCAGTATTTGTGGTGGCCGTAGTAGTAGTTGTACGAGTACTTGTAGTAGTAGTATTAGCTGGAATAGTAGGCGTAGTAGTAGCAATAGTAGTAGTAGTTGGAGCAATATTAGTAGTAGTAGTAATAGCCGCAGAGGTCATAGTTGTAGCCGCTGCAGTACTTATATGTGTAGCAGTAGTTGAAGTAGTAGCATTAGTAGTAGTAGTAGTAGTAGTTACAGTAGTAGTAGTAGCAGTAGAAGTCGGAGCAATAGTAGTAGGAGTGCTTGTAGAAGGAGGAGAAGTTGAAGTAGTAGTACTAGTAGCAGCAGTAGTAGTAGATGTAGTAGTAGTAGTAGGAGAAGTAGTAGTAGTTGTTGTTGTCGTTGTTATTGTAGTCACAATAGTAGTAGTAGTATTAGGAGTAGTAGGAGTAATGGTAAAAGTAGTAGTAGTTGTTGTTGTAGTAGTAGGGTAGTCATAGTTGAAGCCATACTAGTAGGAGTAGTATAAGTGGTAGGAGTAGCGGTTGTAGTAGTAGTAGCAACAGGAGTTGTAGGGGTAATGGTAAAAATAGTAGTAGTATTATTAGTAGTAGTAGTAGCAGGGTAGGAGCAGCAGTAGTAGCTGTAGCGAAAGTACTTGTAGTTGTAGTAGTAATAGTTGCCGTAGCAAAAGTAGTTGCAATAGTAGTAGCAATAGCAGTAGTTATAGTAGTAGCTGTGGTAGCTATAGCAGTTGTAGCAATAGCATTAATAGTAGTGGTAGTTGTTGTTGTAGCAGTAGCTGTAGTAGTATTAGTAGTAGCAATAGTAGTACTAGTCGTAGCAATAGTAGTAGTAGTAGTAGTAGGATTAGCAGTAGCAGTAGTCCTAGAAGTAGTTATAGCAGTAGAAGTGGTACTAGTAGTAGCAACTATAGTAGTAGTATTGGCAGTTGTAGCAATAGTAGTAAAAGCAGTAATAGTAGTAGCATTAGTAGCAGCAGTGGTAGTAGCAAAAGTAGTAGTAGGTGTGATATTGGTGATAGTAGTTGTAGCAGTAGTTGCATTTGTTGCAGTAGTGGTAATTGTAGGAGAAGTCGCAGCAGTCATGGTTGTGGATGTAGCGGTAGTAGTAGTAGCCCATAGTAGCAGAAGTAGTAGTAGTCGTAGTCGTAGTAGTAGCAGTAAAAATAGTAGTAGAAGTAGTAGTCGTAGTAGTAATATTAGTAGTTGTAGTAGTACTAGTAATAATACTAGTAGTATCAGTCGTATTAGTAGCAATAGTAGCATGATTAGGAGTAGCAGCATCAGTAGTATCAATAGTAATACTAGTAAGCGAAGTAGTTGTTGTAGCAGTAGTAGTAGCTACAACAGTTTTAGTGGTCATAGCAGTAGTAGAAGTAGTAGCGATAGTTGTAGCAGTAGTAGCGGTAGTTGCTGTAGTGGTACTAGTTGTAGCGGCAATTGCAATAGTAGTAGTAGTGTTGTAGTAGTAGCAATAGTACTAGTGCCAATAGCAATAGCAGAAGTAGTGTTGCAGTAGTAGCATTACCAGTAGTAGTAATAGCAGCAGTTGCAGAAGTAGTAGTCGCAAAGGTAGTAGAAATAGGAGAAGTGTTAGTAGCAATAGCAATAGTAGTAGTCATGGTAGTAGTAGTAGTAGCAAAAGTTGTAGTAGCACTTGTTGTAGCAGCAGTAGTAGTAGTACTAGTAGTAGTAACAGCAGTAGTAGCAGTGGCAGTAGTAGCGGTAGTTGTACTTGTTATAACAGTTGTAGTGCTTGTAGCAGTAGCAGAAATAGCAATAGTAGTAGTACGAATAGTAGTAGTAGTAGTCCTTGTAGTAGTTTTAGTATTAATTGTAGTAGCAGTAATAGTAGTTGTAGCAGTAGTAGCAGTAGTAGTAGCAGCAGTAGTAGGTATCGTTATAGTAGTTGAAGAACTGGTAGCGGCAATATTATTAGTAGTAGTAGGAGCACGAATAGTTGTAGTGGTAGTAGTCGTAGTTGTAGGAGCAGTGTAGTTGTAGCAGCGGTCATATAAGTAGTTGCAGTAGGAGCAGTAGTGGTTGTCGCAAAAGTAACAGAAGTAGTAGTAGCAGAAGGAGAAGCAGTTGTTGGAGCGTTAACCGTAATAGTAGTAGCAATAATTGTAGTAGTGGTAGAGGAGGTACTAGTGGTAGTAGCACTTTTAGTAGTAGTAGTAATAGTAGTATTAGTAGTAGTAATAGTAGCTGTAGTACTAGCAATAGTAATAGCAGCAGTAGCAGCAATTGTCGCATTAGTAGAAGCAGCAGCAACAGTAGTAGTAGTAGAAGTAGTAGTAGTAAGAAAAGTAGTGGGTGTCGCAATAGCAATAGCAGCAGCAGTAGTATTAGTAGTAGTAGTAGTAGTAGCTGTAGTAGTAGTTGTTGCAACAGTAGTGGTTGTAGTAGCAGTAGTAGCAAAATTAGCAGCTATCGTAGCAATAGTAGAAGTAATAGTAGTAGTAGTAGTAGTAGTAGTAGTAATAGTATTAGAAGTAGTAGTAGTAATAGTAGCAGTATTTGTAATACTAGTGGTAGAAGTAGTCGTAATAGCAGCTATGGTATTAGTAGGAGTAGCAGTAGTTGTAGTAGCAAAAGTTGTAGCTATAGTAATAGAAGTAGCCGAAGTGGTAGTAGTAGCAGTAGAGTAATAGTTGTAGCAACAACAAAAGTAGTAGTAGTGGTAGTAATAATTATTGTAGTAATCGGTGGAGTAATAGTAGTAGCAGTAGTAGAAGCAGTAGCAGCAGTAGTAGTAGTTGTTGTTGTAGCAGAAGTAGCAGTAGTAGTAGTAGTAGTACCAGTTATAACAGTAGTAGTAGTAGTAGAAGGAGTGGCAGTGGGAGCAATAGTAGTAGCAGTAGGAGTAGCATTAGTAATTGAAGTAGTAGGAGTGGTAGTAGTAGTAGTAGCAATAGTAGTAATAGCTGAAGTAATGGTAGCGATATTAGGAATATTAGCAGAAGCAGTAGTGGTACCAGTAACCGTAAAAGTAGTAGAAGAAGTAGTAGTAGTATTAGCCGTAGTTGTATTAGTTGAAGTAGTATTAGTAGTAGTAGTAGTAGAATTAGTAGTAGTAGCAGTGGCAATAGTAGTAGTAATAGCAGCAGAAGTAGCAGCAGCAGTAATAGTAGTAGTAGTAGAATTAGTAGTATTAGTCACCGCAAAAGTAGTAGTGGTGGTGGTGGTGGTAGTAGTAGTAGCAGTAGAAGCAATAGTAATTGGAGTTATAATAGTTATAGTAGTAGTTGTAGTTGTTGTAGTAGAAGGAGAAGCAGTAGTAGGAGCAGTAGCCATAATAGTAGTAGTTGTAATTGTCATTGTGGCAAAGGTGGTACTGGTTGTAGTAGCACTAGTAGTAGTAGTAGTAGTAGTAGTAGTAGTAGTAGTAGTAGTAGTAGTAGTAGTAGTAGTAGTAGTAGTAGTAGTAGTCCCAGTAGTAGCAGTAGAAGTAGCAGTAGTATTAGAAATATTAATAAGTACCAGTAATAATAATAGCAGTAGTAGCAGCAATTGTAGCAGTAGCAACGGCAGCAGCAGTATCCGAAGTTGGCAGTAGCCAGAAAAGTAGTAGGTGTCACAGTAGCAGCAGCAGCAGCAGCAGTAGTAGTAGAAGTAGTAGCAGTAGCAGTAGCAGTAGTAGCAGTAATAGTAGTATTAGTACTAGTACTAGCAGTAGTAGTTGTAGTAGTAGTTGTTGTAGCAGTAGTTGTAGTAGTAGTTGCTGTAGTAGTAAGATTAGTAAATGTAGTAGTAATAGTAGGAGCAAAAGTAGCCGTTGTAGCAGTCATAGCAGTGGTAACAATAGTAGCAAAATTAGCCATAATTGCAGCAGAATAGTAGCCCTCATAGCAGTAGTCATAATATTAGAAGAAGTAGTAGTAGTAGTTGTTGTAGTAATAGTAGTATTTGTAATACTACTGGAAGAAGTAGTTGTAATAGCAGTTGTAGTATTAGTAGGAGTAGCAGTAGTTGTAGTAGCAAAAGTTGTAGCTTTAGCAATAGAAGTAGCTGAAATAGTAGCAGTAGCAGTAGTATTAGTATTATAGTAATAGTTATAGCAATAGTAGCAGAAGTAGTAGTAGTAGTAGTAATAATGATTGTAGTAATCGGAGGAGTTATAGTAGCAGCAGCAGTAGAAGCAGTAATAGCAGCAGCAGTAGAAGTAGTAGTAGTAGTAGCTCTAGTTGCGACAGTAGTAGCAGTAGTAATTGCAGTAGTAGTAATACTAGCTGTAGTAGCAGCAGTAGTAGTAGTACCAATTGTAACAGTATTAGCAGTATTAGTAGGAGTGGCGGTGGTAGCAGTAGTAGTAGCAGTAGTAGTAGTAGGAGTAATTATAGTAGTAGTTGTGGTAGTAGTAACAGTAGTAGTAGTAGTACTAGCTATAGTAATGGTAGTTGTCTTAGCAGTATTAGCCGAACTAGTAACCATAATAGTAGTAGAAGTAGTCGTAGTAGTTGTAATATGATAAGTAGTAGTAGTAGAATTAGTAGCGGTAGTAGCAATTTCAATCGTAGTAGTAGTAGCCGCAGAAGTAGCAGTAGAATTAGTAGTATTAGTAGCTGCAAAAGTAGTAGCAGTAGCAGTAGTAGTAGTTGCAGTAGAAGTAGCAGTAGGAGGAGTTGCAGTAGTTATAGTAGTAATTGTAGTAGCCATAGTGGTAGTAGTAGTAGCAGTAGTAGTAGCAGTATTGGTAGCAGTATTGGTAGTAGCAGGAGTATGAGTTGGAGTAGTAGTTTGAGTAGTATTAGTTGAAGTAGTGGAAGTAGAACTACTACTACTACTACTAGTAATAGTAGTAGTAGTAGTAGTAGTGGTAGTTGGGGTAGCAGTATCGTAGCAGTAGTAGTAGTAGTTGGAGAACTAGTAGTAGTAGCAGTCGGAAGAATAGGAATAGCAGTAGTTGTTGTAGTTGTAGTAGTAGCAGTAGCAATTGACATTGTAGTAGCTGTAGTACTTGTAGAAGTAGTGGTTGCTATAGTAGTACTAGCAATAGTGGTATCATCAGTTATAGTAATAGGAAAAGTAGTAGTTGTAGCAGCAGCAACAACAGTAGTAGTCTTTGTAGTAGTAGTAGAAGTAGCAGTAGTAGTTGCAGCAACTGTACTACCCATAGTAGTAGTAGTAGCTAAGCAGTAGTGGTAGTAGTAGTAGCAGTAGTAGTAGTTGGAGAAATAGTAGTAGTAATAGTAGTAGTAGCAGAAGAAGGTGTAGTAGTAGTAGTAGAAGTAATAGTATTAGTATTAGTGTTAGTAGCTGTAATAGTAGTAGTAATAGTAGTAGTAGTAGTAGTACTAGTAGTAGTAATAGTAGTTATAATAGTGAGAGTAGTAGTAATAGTAGCAGCAGCAGTAGTAGTAGTAGCTTTGTTGTAGTAGTAGCAACAGCAGCAGTAGTAGCAGTAGTCGTTGTTGTAGTAGCAGTACTAGTGGTACTAGTTGTACTAGCTGTAGTCGTAGCAGTAGGAGAAGTAGTTGTAGTTGCAATAGTAGCAGTAGTAGTAGTAGTAGTAGATATAGTTGTAGCAGTAGCAGTAGTAGTGATAGTAGTTGTAGTAGTTATAGTATTAGTAGCAGTTGTAGCCAGAGTGATGGTAGTAGTAGTAGTTGCAGTGGTAATAGTAGTAGAAATTATAGCAGTCATTGTAGTGGAAGTTAAAGTTGTGATAGTTGCCCATGGTAGCAAATATAGTTGTAGTAGCAGTCGTAGTTGTTGTAATAGCAGCAGTAGTAGCAGTAGTAGTAGAAATAATAGTAGAAGTAGTACTAGTAATAGTAGTAGTACCAGTAGTAGCAATTGCAGTAATACTAGTAGTAGTAGCAGTATTAGTAGCAATAGTAGCATTGGTCGGAGTAGCAGCAACTGTAGTAGCTGTAGCAGTAGCAATAGTAAAATCAGTAGGAGAAGTTGTAGTAGTAGTCGTAGTAGTAATAGTAGTAGTAGCAGTATTAGTAGTAGCTGCAGCAGTTGTAGTGGTAGTAGTAATAGTAGATGTAGTAGCAGTAATAGTAGCAGTAGTAGTAACAATTGTTTTAGTAATAGTAGTAGTAGTGCCAATAGCAACAGTAGTAGTAGTTGTCGTAGTAGCTGAAATAGTATCAGTAGTAGAAGCGACAACACCAATAGTAGTTGTGTAGTACTAGTAGTAGTTGTAGTAGTTGGAGTAGTAGTAGATGTGGTGGTAGTAGTAGCAGCAGTAGTAGTAATAGCAGCAATAGTAGTCACAGTAGTGGTAGTGAAAGTAGTAGAAGTAGGAGAAGTAGTAGTAGCCATTGTAGTAATATTAGTAGTAGTAATCATAGCAGTAGTATGAGTAGTAGTTTAGTAGAAGTAATAGCAGTAGTAGTAGTAGTGGTAGAAGTAGCAATAGCAGCCATAGTAGTGGTCTAAGTAGTCAAAGTAGTAGTAGCAGTTGTAGTATAAGTAGTAGTAGTATTAGTAGTTTTAGTTGTTCAGGTAGCAGTAGT
>RXID01021638.1:15057-54529 GCA_005019695.1 Trichopus zeylanicus subsp. travancoricus
GCAATAATAGTAGTAGCAATAGTAGTAGTAGTAGTAGTAGTAGTAGTAGTAGCAGCAGGAATAGTAGTAGTCGTTGTTGTAGTTGTAGTAGTTTTAGTAAGAGTAGTAGTTGTTGTAGTCGTAGTTGTTGTAGCATTAGTAGTAGTAGAAGTAGTAGTGGAAGAAGTAGCAGCAACAATAGTAGTAGTTATAGTTGTAGGAGTCGCAGTTGTAGTAGTAGTTGTAGGAGTAGTTGTTGTAGTAGTAGTAGTAGTAGCAGCAGCAGTAGTAGCAGCAGTAGTTGTTGTTCTTGTAGCAGTAGTAGTAGTATTATCTATAATAGTACTAGTAGTATTTGTACTAGTAGTTGTAGTAGTAGTAGTAGCCGCTGTAGTAGTGGCAAAAGTAGTAGTAGTAGTGTAGCAGCAGTAGCTGTAGCAGCAGCTATTGTAGTAGTAGTAGTAGTAGAAAATGTAGTAGCAGTTGTAGTTGTAAAAGTAGCAGTAGTAGTAATTGTAGTGCTACTAGTAGTCGTCGTAGTAGTAATGGTAGTGGTCGTAATAGTAGTTGTAGTAGTAGTAGTATTAGCAGTAGTTGTAGTAGTAGTAGTAGTAGTCGTAGTTGGATTATTACAACCAGTAGCAGCAACAACAGTAGTTATTGTAGTAGTAGTAGTAATAACAGTAGTAGTAGTGGTAGTGGTTGAAGTAGTAGTAGTAGTTGTAGTAACAGCAGTAGGAGTAATATTAGCAGTAGGAGTAGTAATAGTAGTAATCCTTTTTGCAGTACTAATAGTAGTTGTTGTAATTGTACTAGTAGTAGTAGGATTTGTAGTAGGATTGGTAGTAGTAATAGTAGTTACAGTAGTAGTAGTCGAAAAACTAGCAGTAGTAGTAGTTGTTGTAACAGTAGTAGCTGTATTGGTGTAGTAGTTGTAGCAGAAGTTGTAGCAGTAGCTGTAGTAGTACTAGTAGCATTAGTTGGAGTAGTAGTAGCTACAAGAGTAGAAGTTGTGGTAATAGTCATAGTTGTTGTAGTAGGTGAAATAGTAGCTATAGAAGTAATAGTTATAGCAGTTGTTGTACAAATAGGAGTATTAGGAGTTAGTCGCAATTATAGTAGTAGTTGTTGTTGTTATAGTTGTAGTAGTATTATAACTGCTACAACTATTTCTATTACAACTATTATTCCTACTACTGCTTCTACTTCTACTACTACTATTACTACTACTACTACTACTACTACTACTACTACTACTACTATAACTACCATTACTACTATTGCTTCTACTACTACTACTACTATTACTACTATTACTACTACTATTGCTACTACAACAACTTCTCCTATAATTAACAAAACTACTACTTCTCCTACTACTACACAATCTTCTACTACCACTACTGGTACTACTACTTTTGTTACTACTACTACTACTACTACTCCAGCTACTTCCCATGGTAGTACAGCTACTGCTACTACCACTTCTCCCACTACTACTACTACTACTACTGCTACTTTTATGACTACTGCAACTTCTACTATTTTTGCTACCACTGCTACTACTACTGCTACTGCAACAACGATTGCTACTACTACTACTACTGTTGCTACTGCTGCTACTACTACCACTACTACAACTGCTGCTACTACTACTACCACTGCTACACTTATTACTACAACAACAACTACTACTATTACTCCTCCTCCTAGTACATCTTCTATTTCTACTATAGCCTCTATTACGACTACTACTAAAACTAATGCTACTACTACTGCTACTACAACTACTACAACAACTACTACTTCTGTTAATACTACTGCAACTACTACTACTATTACTATGGCTACTGCTGACGCAACACCTACTGCTACTATTACTACTCCTACTACTATTGCTACAACTATTGCTACTACTACTACTATTGGTGCTAGTGCTACTAATACTACTACCGCTATTGTTGTTACTACTACTACTACAAGTACTACTACTACAACTACAACGGCTGCTGCAACTGCTACTACAACTACTACTACTACTGCTGCTGCTGCTACTATTAATACTGTTAGTGCTATTACTACTGTTGCTCCCTCAACTACTGTTTCTACAATAACCACTACTAGTACGATAACTAATACTACAGCTACTGATACTGCTACTGCTATTACTACTGCTACTAGTACCCCTACTACTGCAACTACTACTACAGCTAATGCTGCTATTACTTCTACTTGTACTGCTACTACTTCTATTACTACTACGTTTGCTACTATTACTTCTACTACTGCTGTTATGACTCCTATAGCGACTACTACTCCACCTATGAGTGCTGCTGCTACTTCTACTACTACTACAACGACTACTGCTTCTATTACTACTACTACTACTACGACAACAACAACAACAACTACTACTCCTCCAGCTACAACTACTTCTACTACTACTACAACTACTATTGCGGTTACTACTACTACTACTACTACTACTACTACTAATACTACCTCTACTGTTACTAGTACTACTGCTACTTCAACTAATGCTACTACTATTGCTACTACTACAACTACTACTACTACTACTACTCCTACTGCTACAACTCTACATCTGCTACTACTATTACTACCACTATTAGTAGTAGCAGTAGAAACAGTAGTAGTAGCAGTAGTGGCAATAGTTGTAGTTGCAGAAGTGGTAGCCTTAGTAGTAGTTGTTGTTGTAGTAGTAGTAGTAGTAGCAATAGTAGCAGTAGTAGTAGTAGTAGTAGTAGTATTTATAGTAGTAGTTATAGTAGTAGTAGTAGCAGTACTAGCAGAAGTAGTAGTAGTAGTAGTAGTAGTAGTAGCAGCAGTAGTAGTGGCAGTACTAGTAGTAGTGGTAGTAGTTGTAGCTGTACTACTAGAAGTAGTAGTAGTAAGAGTAGCAATAGCAGTAGGTATAGCAGCAATAGTAGTAGTAGTAGTAGTAGAAGTAGCAGTAATAGCAATAGTAGCAGCTGTAGTCGTAACAGTAGTAGCAATTATAGAAGTAGCACTAGTAGTAGCAGTAGTAGTAGTGTTAGAAGTAGTAGTAGTTGCGGAAGCAATAGTGTTAGTTGTAGCGGTAGTAGCAATAGCAGTTGGAGTAGTATGAGTAGTATTAGTAGTAGCAACAACAGTAGTAGTAGTGTTAGTAATGGTAGTAGAAGAGGTAGTAGTAGTATTGCTAGTACTAGAGATAGAAGTTATAGTAGTAATAGTAGCAGTAGCCGTAGTGGTAATAGTTGCAAAAGAAGTAGTAGTAGTAGCAATAGTGGTTGTAGTAGTAGCTACAGTATTAGTAGCAAAAGTAGTCGTGGTAGTAATAGTGGCAATAGCAGTCGCAATAGTAGTTGTAGTAGTCACAGCAGAAGTGGGAGTAGGTGTTGGAGTAGGTGTAGTAGTAGGAGTTATAGTGGTAGTAGTAGTACTAGTCGGAGTAGCAGTAGCAGCAGTAGCAGGAGTAGGAGTAGTAGTAGTAGGAGGAGGAGGAATAGTAGTAGTAGTAGTAGTCGTAGGAGTAGGAGTACAAGTGGTAACAGGACTAGTAGTAGTAGCAATAGTTGCAGTAATAGGAGTGGCTGTAATTGCAGTAGATGGTGTAGCAGGGGTAGTAGGCATAGTAGTAGCTACAGCAAGAGTGCTAGTAACTATAGTAACAGTAGTGGAAGTAGTTTTAGTAGGAGTACTAGTAGTTTTGGTAGTAGTAGTAGTAAAAGTAATAGTAGTAGTAGTTGCAGTAGGAGCTACAGTCGTAGCAGTGGCAGTGTAGTAGTAGTAGTTATAGTTGTAGTAGTAGTAGTAGTAGTAATAGTAGTAGTAGTAGTAGTAGTAGTAGTAGAAGTAGAAGTAGTAGTATTTGGAATAGTAGGAGAAGTGGGAGTTGGCGTTGGAGTACTAGTTGCAGAAGTAGCAGTAGTACTAGTAGTATTAGTCACGGTATTAGTAGTAGTAGTAATAGTAGTACTGGTAGTGGTTGTAGTAGTAGGAATAGTAGTATTAGTAGCATTTATAGTAGTTGTAGTCATAGTAATAGTAGTAGTGGTAGTGGTTGTAGTAGTAGTAGCAGTAATAGTAGTAATAATAGTCATAGTAGTAATAGTAGTAGTAGAAGTAGTAGTAGTAGAGGTAGTAGTGGAAGTAGTAGTAGCAATAGTAGTGGTGGCAAGAGTTGTAGTAGTAGTAGTAGTAGTAGAAAAAGTAGTCGTAGTAGTAGAAAAAGTAGTCGTAGTAGTAGAAGTAGTAGTAGAAACAATGGTAGTAGTAGTAGTAGTAGCAGTAATAGGAGTTGTAGTAATTCTAGTGGCAAAAGTAATGGTAGGCGTATTTTTGGGAGTAGGAGTTAGTGTATGAGTAGTAGTTGTAACAATAGTACAAATAGTAGTAGTCGTAGTAGTAGTACCAGTGGTAGTCGTAGTAGTAGGAGGAGAAGGAGAAGGAGTACTATTAGTAATAGTAGTAGTATCAGTAGTAAGTGGTAGTTGTAGTAGTAGTCGTAGTAGTAGAAATTGTAGTAGGAGTTATCGTAGTTGTTGGAGTTCAATTCGAAGTAGTAGTAGTAGTAGAAGTAGTAATACTAGTAGTAGGGGTTGTCGCAGAAGTAGTAGTAGTAGTAGTAGTAGCAGTAGTAGTTTTAGAAGTAGTAGTATTAGTAGTAACAGTTGTGGCAGTAGTAGTTATACTAGCAATCGTCGTCGTAGTAGTAGTAGTAGTAGTAGTGGAAGTAGTTGTAGGAGTGGAAGTAGGAGTAGGAGTTCGAGTAGCAGCAGCCATAGCAGTAGTAGTAGTAGTAGTAGTAGTCGTAGCCACAGTAGTAGCAGCAGTGGTAGTAGTAGTAGTAGTAGTTGTTGCAGTAGTAGTAGTAGTTGTTGTTGTTGTATTAGTAGTAGTTGTAGAAGTTGAAGTTGCTGTAGCAGTAGTAGTATAAGTAGGAATAGCAATAGCAGGAGGAGGAGTAGCAGCAGTAGTAGGAGTAGGAGTTTGAGTATGAATAGTTATTCTAGAAGTAATAGTAGTAGTAGTGGTGGTGGTGGTAGTAGGAGTTGTAGTAGTGGTTGTGGTAGTAGTAGTAGTAGTAATAGTAGTAGTTGTTGTTGTATTGGTAATAGTAGTAGAAATTATATCAGTAGTAGTTGTTCTAGTATAACTCGGAGTAGTAGTATCATTAGGAGTGGCAATAGTAGTTGTACTAGTAAAAGTAGTTGTAGTGGTAGTAGTTGTAGTAGTGGTAGTAGTAGTAGCAATAGTAGCAGTAGCAGTAGTACTATTAGTAGTGGTAGTACGAGTAGTAGTAGTAGCAGTAGGAGTAGTTATCGTAGTAGTAGTACTAGTAGTATCAGTAGTAGTAGTACTAGTAGTATCAGTAAGAGTGATTGTAGTAGTAGTTGCTGTAGTTGTGGTAGCAATTGTACAAGTAGTAGTAGTAGTTGTTGTTGTTGTTGTTGTAGTAGTTATAGTAGTCATAGTAGTAGTTGTAGCAAAATTGGTAATAGTATTTATAGTAATAGTAGTAGTAGAGGAAGTAGTAGCGAAATAGTAGTCATAGTAGAAGTAGGAGCAATAGTAGTAATAACAGCAGGAGTAGTAGTAAGAGTAGTAGAAGTAGTAGGAGTAATAGTAGGAGTAGCAGTAGAAGTAATAGTAGTAGTTGTAGTAATAGTAGTTGTAAAAAAAGTAGTAGTAGGAGTAGGAGTAGTGGCAGTAGTAGCAGTTGTAGGAGTAGGAGTAGAAGTATTAGTAGTAGCTGGAGCAATACTGGGAGTAGCAGAAGTTGTAATAGAAGTATTAGTTGTAGTAGTACCTGTAATTGCAATAGTAGTCGTGGTAGTAGTAGTAGTGGTTGTACTAAAAGTAGTAGTACTAGTAGTAATAGTAATAGTGGTAGTTGCAATTGGAGTATTAGGAGTAGCAGTAGTAGTAGTCATTATTGTGGTAGTTATAGTAGTAGTAGGAGTAGTAGTACTTGTTGTTATTGTAGAAGTCACAGTAGGAGTAGTGGTAGTAGTCATTGTTCTAGTAGCAAGAACAGTAGCAGTAGTAGTAATAATAGTAGTAGTAGTAGTGTTGTTGTCATAGTAGTAGTTATAGTCATAGTAGAAGTTATCACAGGAGTAGTGGTAATATTAGTTGTAGTAGTAGTCGTAAAGTTAGTGGTAGTGGTAGTAGAAGTAGTAGTAGCAATAGGAGTAGTAGCAATAGCAGTAGTGGCAGTAGCAGTAGTGACGGTAGTAGTAGTACTAGTGGTTCCAATAGCAATAGTAGTTGTAGTAGTAGTAGTAGTAGTAGCAGTAGCATTAGTTGTAGTAGTGGTAGTTGTAATAGTAGTTGTATTAGTAGTAGTAATAGTAGTTTCAGGAGTTGGGGTAGTAGTAGGAATATTAGCAGGAGCAGCAGTAGTAGTAGTAGTAGTAGTTGGAGTAGCAGTAGTAGAATTTGCAGCAGCAACAGCAATAGCAGCAGTAGTACGAGTAGTAGTAGTAGTAGTAGCAGCAGCAGCAGTAGCAGTGATAGTAGCAGCAATAGCAGTAGTAGTAGTAGCATCAGTTATAGTTGTGGTTGTAATAAATAGTAGTAGTAGTAGGAGTAGGAGTAGGGGTGGGAGTTGGAAGAGTAGCAGGAGCAGCATCATCAGCAGCAGTAGATGTATTAGTAGCAGTAGCCGTAGTGGTCGTGGTAGTAGTAGTAGTAGTAGCAATCGTATTAGCTGTAGTATTTGTAGTAGGAGTAGTTGCAACAATAGTAGTACCACTTGTAGCAGCAGTAGTAGTAATAGTAGCAGTATTAGTAGTAGTGCTACCAGTATTATTAGCAGTAGTAATAGTCATAGCAGTAGTATTTGTAGTAGTAGTAGTACTTGCAGTAGCAGCAATAGTAGTGGTTGTAGTCTCAATAGTAGCAGTAGAAGTAGAAGTACCAGTAGCAGTAGCAGTTATAGTTGCAGTAGTATTAGTATTAGAGTAGTAGTTGTAGTAACAGTAGTAGTAGTAGTAGTAGGCACAATAGTAGTAGTAGTAGTAGCAATAGTGATAGTAGTAGTCGTAGTAGGAGGAATAGTACTAGTACTAGTAGCAGTAGTTGTAGTAGTAGTAGTAGAAACTGTAGCAGTAGTGGCTATAGTTACAATAGCAATTGTAGCAGTAGCAGTTGCTATAGTTGTCGTACTAGCAGAAATACTACTATTAACTGTAGTAGTAGTTGTAGCAATAATACTATTGGATGATATAGCAGTAGTTGTAGAAGTGGTAGTAGAACTAGTAGTAGTAGGAGAAGAATGAGGAGTAGTACTTGTACTAGCAATAGTAAATGTAATAGTAGCAGTTGTAGCAGTAGGGGTAGTAGTAGCAGTAGCAGTAGCTGTTGTAGTAGCAATAGTAGTAGTATTAGCTGTAGTAGTAGCAGTAGGAGTAGTAGTAGTGGTAGTAGTGGTAGTAGCTATAGTAGTAGCTATGGTAGTAGCCGTTGTATTAGTAGTGGCAGTGGTATTAGTAGTAGTAGTACTAGTAGTTGTAGCGATAGTAGTAGCAGAAGCAGAACCAGTAGTAGTAGCAATAGTTGCCATAGTTGTAATGCTAGTAGTAGTAGTAATAGCAGTAGCAGTAGCAGTAGCAGTTGTAGTTGTAGCTATAGTAGCAGTTGTAACAGTAGCAATAGCAGTAGTTGTAGCAATAAGACTAGTAGGAGGAGGAGGAGGAGAAGGAGGAGTAGTCGTAGTAGTAGTAGTAGTATTAGTAGTAGTAGATGTAATAGTAGTAGTAGTAGTAGTTGTTGTTGTTATTGTTGTAATAGTAGTAGTATTTGTAGTTGTAGTAGTAGTGGCAGCAGCAGCAACAGTAGTAGTAGTAGTTGTTGTTGTTGTAGTAGTAGTAATAGGGGCAGTAGTAGTAGTAGTAGCAGTAGTTATCATAAAAGTAGTGGTAGTAGTAATAATGATAGTTGTATTAATAGTAGTAGTAGTAGCGGTAGTAGTAGTAGTGGCAGTAGTAGTAGCAGCAGCTTTCGTAGTAGGAGCAGTAGTAGTTGTGGTTGTAGTAGTCATTGTAGTAGTTGGAGAACTGGTAGGAGTTGGAGTTGGAATAGTTGTAGTAGTAGTACTAGTAGGAGTAGTGTTAGTTGTAGTACAAGAGTAGGAGTAGTAGTAGTAGTCGTAGGGGGAGGAGTAGTAGTTGTGGTAGTAGTATGAGTAGGAGTAGGAGTTGTAATAATAGTAGTAGTAGTAATAGAAGTTGTTGTAGTGGGTGTAGTAGCAATAGCAATAGTTGCACAGGTAGGAGTAGTATGCATAGTAGTAGCAGCAGTAGTAGTAGCAGTAGTAGTAGTTGCGATAGTAGTAGTGGTGGAAGTAGTAGTAGTAAAAGTAGAAGTAGTATTAGAAGTAGACAAAGTGTTAGTTTTAGGAATAATAATAGGACTGGGAATTGAAGTTGGAGTAGCAGTATTAGAAGTAGTGGTTGCGGTAGTAGTACTAGAGGTAGTAGTAGTAGTAGCAATAGTAGTAGTATTGGCAGTAGTCATAGTAGTAGTAGTAGGAGGAGGAGGAGTAGTAGCTATTGTAGTAGTTGTAGCAGTGGTAATAATAGTAGTAGGAGTAGAAGGAGTAGTAGCAGTAGTAGTAGTAGTAGGAGTAGTGGGAGTTGTAGTAGAAGTAGTAGGAGCGTTAGAAGTAGTAGTATTAGGAGTAGTAGTATAGCAATAGTAGTAGTTGTAGTATTAGTAGTAGGAGGAGTATTAGGATTAGTAGTAATACTAGTAGTAATGGTAGTTGTAGTAGTTGGGGTAGTAGTAGTGGTAGTAGTAGTACTAGTAGGAGAGGCAACGGTAACAATAGTGGTCGTAGTTGTAGTAGTAGTACTATTTGTAGCCGTTGTAGCAGTAGTAGCAGTAATAGTAGTAGTGGTGCTAGTTGTTGTAGTAGTAGTACTAGTAGCAATAGTAGTAGGAGTAGTAGTAAAAATAGAAGTAGGAGTAGTAGTAAAAGTAGTAGTAGAAGTAGTAGCAGTAGTAGTAGTAGCAGGAGCAGTAGTAATAGTAGTGTCAGTAGTAGATGTAGTAGTGTTAGTAGTATTATTAGTAGTTGCAGTAGCAGTAGTAGTGGTAGAGGTACCAATAGTAGTAGTAGTAGTAGTAGTAAACGTAGTAGCCGTATTACAGGAAGTAGCAGTAGCGTAAGTAGTTGCCGTAGTAGTAGTAGTCATAGTGGTAGCAATACTAGTAGTAGTAATAGAATTAGTCATAGTGGAAGTAGTAGTAGCAGTAGCAGTAGTTGTAGTAGTAGTTATAGGAGTAGTAGTTGTTGTTGTTGTTGTAGCAACAATAGTAGCAATAGTAGTAGTAGCAGTAGCTTTAGTAATAGCGGCAATTGTAGTAGTAGTAGTTGGAGGAGTTGGAGCGGTAGTGGTAGTAGTAGTTGTCATAGTAGTTGTAGTAGTAGTATTAGTAGTAGTAGTACTAGTAGTAGTAGTCGAAGTGGTAGCAGTAGTAGTGGCAGCAGTAGTAATAGTAGTAGCGGTAGTAGTAGTACTAGTAGTGGTAGTAGTAGCAAAAGTAGTGGCAGTAGTACAACTTGTGGTACAAGTAGAAGCAGCAGCAGTAGTAGTTGCAGTCGTAGTAGCAGCAGCAGTAGTAGTAGCCACAATAACAGCAACAGCAGTTGTAGTAGCAGTAATAGTAACTGCAGTAGTACTAGAAGTAGTAGCCATAGTCGTAGTAGTAGTTGTTGTAGTACTAGTAGTGGAAGAAATGGTAGTAGTGGTAGCCGCACTAGTAATAGTAGTGACAGTAGTAATAGTAGTAGTAGTAGCAGTAATATTTGTAGCAAAAGCAGCAGTAGTAGTAGTTGCAATATCAGTAGCACAAATAGCAGTACTAGTAGTAGTAACGACAATAGTAGTAGTACTAGAAGTAGTAGTTGCAGCAGTGGTAGAAGTAGTAGTAGTATTAGTATTAGCTGTAGTAGTAGTTATCGCAGTGGTAGTGGTAGTCGTAGTAGTAGTCATAGCAACATTAGTAGCAGTAGTAGTACAAGTAGCAATTGTAGCAGTAGTAGTAGCAGTAGTAGTTGTAGTTGTTATAAGTAGTAGTAGTAGTAGCAACAACGACAGTAGTAGCAGTTGCAGTAGCTATAGTAGTAGTATCAATCGGAGCAGTAGTGGCAGTAGCTGTAGTAGCAGTAACAGTAGTTGTAGCAGTAGACGCAGCAATAGTAGTAGTAGTTGTAGTACTAGTAGTAGTAGTTGTAGTAGTAGCTGTAGTGGTTGTAATAGCAGTGGCAGAAGTTGCAGTTGTGGTAGTAGTAGTAGCCGCTGCTACTGTAGTAATCGTAGTAGCAGTAGGAGCAGTAGTAGTTGTTGTAAGAGAAGTAGTAGTAATAGCAGTAGCAGCAGTAATGGAAGTAGTAGTAGCTAAAGCGGCTATAGTAGTAGTAGTAGTGATACTAGTTGTAGTAATTGGAGCAGAAGCAGTGTTGGTTTTAGTAGTAATAGTAGCAGTAGAAGCAACAATAGTAGTAGTAGTTGTTGTTGTAGTAGTAGCAACAGTTGTTATTGTAGTACAAGTAGTAAAAGACGAAGCAATAGTAGCTGTAGTAGTAGTAGTAGTCCTACTGGATGTCACAGCAGTAGGAGCAGTAGTGGTAGCAGCAGCAACAGTTGTAGTAGTACCAGCAACAGAAGCAGCTCTAATAGTAACAGTAGTACGAGTTGCAGTGGTCATAGTAGATGCAGTAGTTGTTGTAGTACCAATAGTAGTAGCAGTAGTATCAATAGACATGGCAGCAGCAGTAGCAATAGTAGTTGTAGTAGTAGCTATAGCAGCAGAACTAGCAGAAGTAGTAGTAGTAGTAGCAGCAGCAGCAATAGCAGTTGTAGTAGTAGTAGCAGCAGTAGCTGTGGAAGCGGTATTAGTAGTAGCAGCAGCCTCATTAGTTGTTGTAGTAGTAGTAATTGTAGTAATAGTAGTAGAAGTAGCACTAATTGCAGCAATAGCAGCAGTAGTAGCAGTAGCAGTAGTAGTATTAGTAGTAGTAGCAGCAGCAGCAACAGTAGTTGTAGTAGTTGTTGTTGTTGTAGTAGTAGTATAAGTAGTAGTAGTAGTAGTGGTAGAAGTATTTGTGGTAATAGTAGGAGTTGTGGTAGTAGTAGTACTAGCAAAACAAGTCGTAGCAGTAGTAGTAGCAGTTGTAGTAGCAGCTGTAATAGTAGTAGTATTTGTTGCTACAACATCAGCAATGAAAGTAGTAGTAGTAGTACTCGTAGGGGTCGTAGTGGCTGTAGTTGTAGTAGTAGTTGTACTTATTGTAGTAGTAGTACTCGTAGGGGTCGTAGTGGCTGTAGTTGTAGGAGTAGTAGTAATAATAGTAATTCTAGTAGTTGCAGCAGCAATTATAGTGGTAGTAGTAGAGGAGTAGTAGTTGCAGTAGTCGCAGGAGTAGTAGTAGTTGTAGAAGTAGTAATAGTAGTTCCAATAGTAGTAGGAGTAGTAGATGTAGTAGCTGTGGTAGTAGTAGAAGTAGTAGTAGCAGTGTTAGTAGTAGCACCCATAGTATCAGTGGTAGCAGTTGTTGTTGCAGTAGTAGTACCCATAGTAGTAGTAGTAGTAGATAGACTAGTAGTAGTAGTGTTAGTAGTAGTAGTAGTAGTAGTAGTAGTAATAGTAGTAGTAGTAGTAGTAGGAGTCGCAGTTGCAGTCGTAGTAGTAGTTGTAGCAGCAGCAGTAGTATTAGTAGTAGTAGTAGTAGCAACAGTAGCAGTACCAGTAGTAGTAGGTGTAGCAGTTGTAGCATTAGCAGTATTTGCAGTAGCAATCGTAGCGGTAGTACTTGTAGCTATCGCGGAAGCCGTCGTAGTAGCAGCAGTAGTAGTATTCACTACAGTAGTCATAGTAGCAATAGTAGCAGTAGAAGTAGTAGTAGCAGTAGGAGTTGTAGTAGTAGGAGTAGTACTTGTAATAGTAGTTATAGCTATAATAGTAGCAGTAAGAGCAGCAGCAGTAGTAGTATAAGCAATAGTTGCAGTAGCAGTAGCAGTAGTAGTAGCAGTCATGTAGCAGCAATAGTACTAGCAGTAGCAATAGCAGTCCTAGTAGCAGTAGTAGTACTACTAGCAATAGTAGTAGTAGTAGTAGCAGTAGTAGTATGAGTAGGAGGAGGAGGAGGAGGAGTAGTACTAGTACTAGTAGTAGTTGTTGTAATAGTTGCAGTAGCAGTAGTGGTAGTAGGTGTAACAGTTATAGCAGTAGTAGCAGCAGTAGAAGTATTATTAGCTCTAGTAGAAGCAGTTATAGTATTAGTAGCAGCAGCAACATTGGTAGTTATAGTAGTAGTAGCAGTAGTAGTAGCATTAGAAGTAATATTAGCAGTAGTAATAGTAGTAGCAGTGGTATCAGTATTAGCAGTATTGGTAGCCGTACCCGTAGTAGTAGCAGAAGTAGAATCAATAGTGGTAGTTGTAGCAGTTGTAGCAGTAGTAGCATTTGTAGCAGTAGCAATAGTGGTAGTTGTAGCAGCAGCAGTTGTTGTTGTTGTAGCTGTAGCAGTAGTTGTCTTAGTAGTAATTATAGCAGTAGTAGTTACGATAATAGTAGCAGCAGGAACAGTAGTACTAATAGTAGTGGTGGTGGTAGTAAGTGTAGTCGTAGTAGTAAAAATAGTAGGAGTGGTCATTGTAATAGTAGTAGCGGTTGTAGCAGCAATAGAAGTAGTTATCGTACTAGTAGTTTTAGCTGTGTAGTAGAAGTAGTAGTAGTAGCAGTAGTTGTAGCAATAGTAGTAGTGGCATTAGCAGTAGCAGTAGTAGTTGCAGTAGCAATAGTAGTTGTAGTAGTAGTATTAATAGCAGCAGCAGAAGTAGTAGGAGCTGTAATAGTAGCAGTAGCAGCACTAGCAGTTCCAATAGTATTAACAGCAATAGCGGTAGTAGTAGTGGCAGTATTTGTAGTTGCAATAGCAGCAGTAATTGGACTAGTAGTAGCTGTAGTAAGTGTAATAATAGTAGGAGTAGTTGTAGCACTAGTGGCAGGAGTAATTGTTGCAGCTGGAGTACTTGTTGTATTAGGTGTAGCAGTCCTAGTAGTAGTTGTTGTAGGAGTAATAGTAGTAGTCGTAGTAGTAGTAGTAGTAGTAGAGGTAATAGTAGTTGTTGTTGTTGTAGTAGCAATAGTGGTAGTAGTAGTAATAGTAGGAGGAGGAGGAGTAGTAGTAGTAGTAGCAGCAGCAGCAGCAGCAGTAGTAGTAGTAGTAATAGCAGCAGTAGTAGTAGTAGTAGCAGCAGCAGTAGCATTAGTGGTAGGAGTAGTAGTAGCATTAGTGGTAGTAGTAGTAGTAGTTATTGTTATAGTAGTAGCAGGAGCAGGAGCAGCAGAAGCAGTAGTAGTAGTAGTAGTAGTAGTAGTAGTAGTAGTAGTAGTTGCAGTAAGAGTAGCAATAGGATTTGCAGTAGTAGTTGGAGTACTAGTAGTTGTAGTAGTAACAGAAGTAGCAGCAATAGTAGTAGCCATAATAGCAGTTGTAGTAGTTGCAGTAGTAGTAGTAGTAGTTGTTGTTGTTGTTGTTACCATAGTTGTAGTAGTAGCAGTAGTCACAATAGCAGAAGTAATAGCAGTATTAGTAGAAAAAGTAGTAGTATAAGTAGTAGTAGTATTAGCATTTGCAAAAGTAGTAGCAGGAGCAGTAGTAGCGGTAGCAGTAGTACTTGCAATAGTAGAACTAGCAACAGCAGTAGTAGTACTAGTAATAGCAGAAGTTGGAGCAGTAGCAATAGTAATTGTAGCAACAATAGGGGTAGTAGTAGCTGTAGGAGAAGTACTTGGAGTAGTAGCATTAGTAGTAGTAGTAGTAATAGTAGTAGTAGTTGTTGTTGTTGTAGTATTAATACTTTTTTGTTGTAGTAGTAGGCAAAGTAGCAGCAGTAGGAGGAGTAGTAGTAGTAGTAACAGTAGTACCAGTAGTAGGAGTAGTAGTAGTTGTAGTAGCAGTAGTAGCCATAGTTGTAGTTGCACCAGTAGAAGCGTTATGAGGAATGATCGTAGTAGTATTTGTAGCAGTAGTGGTAGTAGTAGAAGAATTAGTTATAGTAGAATAATAATAGTAGTAGTCGTAGTAGTATTAGCAGTAGACGCATTAGTAGCAGTAGTTGTAGAAGTGGTAGAATTAGTACTAGTAGTCGTAGTAATAGCGGTAGTAGTAGGACAAGTAATAGTCGCAGTAGTAGTAGCAATAATCGTAGTGGTATCAGTTGTAGCATTATAAGTAGCAGTAGTTCTAGAAGTAGGGGTAGTAGTAGGAAAAGTGGTAGAAGCACCTATAGCTGTTGTCATAGTCATAGTAGGAGTAGTAGTTGTAGCACTAGTTGCGATTGTAGTAGCAGTAGTAACAGTAGTACTAATAGTAATAGTCATAGTTGTAATAGAAGTAGTAGCAGCAGTAGTAGCAGTAGCATTAGTAGTAGTAGTAGTTACAATAGTAGTTGTTCCAATAGTAGTAGTTGTAGTGGTAGTACTAGCAGCATTAGTAGTAGTACTACCAATATTATTTGCTGTAGTAATAATAGTAGCAGTAGTAGTAGTACCACTACTACTACCACTAACAGTAGCAATAGTAGTAGTGGTTGCAGTAGCAGTAGCAGAAGCAGTCGTAGTAGCATAGGTAGTGGTATTAGCTATTGTAGTAGTAGTAGCAGTAATGGTATAAATAGTAGTAGCAGCAGTAGTAGTAGTAGCAGTAGCGGTAGTAATTGTAGTACTAGTAGTAGTTGTTGTAATAGCAGCAGCAGTAGTAGTAGCAGTAGTGGCAGTAGTTGTAGTAGTAATAGTAACAGTACGAGTAGTAGTAGTAGTAGTAGTTGTTGTTGTTGTAGTAGCAGTAGTAGTAGTATTAGCTTGAGAAGTAATAGTAGTAGTAGCAGTAGTAGTAGTGGCCGTAGTAGGAGCAGTAGTACTATTACTAGTAGTAGTAGTTGCAATAGTGGCTGTAGTTGCAATAGCAGTAGTGGCAGTAGTTGCAGTAGCAATATTAGTAGTAGGAGTAGTAGTAGCTGTTGTAGTAGCAGTCGTAGTAGTAGTATTAATAGTATTAGCTGTGGTAGTAGCAGTAGGAGTAGTAGTAGTAGCAGTATAAGCAGCAACAGCAGTAGCAGCAGCAGTAGTAGTAGGAGGAATACTACCGGTACTAGTAGTATTAGTTGTAATAGTAGTAGTAGAAGTCACAGTAATAGTGGCAGTAGTTACAGTAGAAATAGTAGCTGTAGGGGTAGTGTTAGCTGTAGTAGTAGCTGTAGCTGAAGTAGTGGTAGCAATAGTAGTAGTAGGAGTTGTAGTAGCAATAGTACGTAGCATCGAAGTAGCATTTGTAGTAGTATTTGTAGTAGTAGTAGCAGTAGGAGTGGTATTCGTAGTAGCAGTATTCGTAGCTGTAGCGGTAGTAGTAGTAGTAGTAGCGGTAGTGGTAGCGCTAGTAGTAGTGGTGGTAACAGTAGCAGTAGTAGTAGCAATTATAGTAGTAGCTGTAGCAGCAGTAGTTGTTGTTGTTGTTGCTGTAGCAGTAGTTGTACTTGTGGTAGTAGTAGTTGTAGTAATAGTAGCAATAGGAGCAGTAGTAGTAATAGTAGTAGTGGTGGTGGAATGGGTAGTCATAGTAGCAATAATAGTAGAAGTAGTAGTATTAGTAGTAGTAGCAGTTGTAGTAGCAGTGGTAATTTTAGTAGTTGTAGTAGCAGTTGTAGCAGCAATTATCATACTAGCAGTTGTAGTACTATGGTAGTAATGGTAATAACAGCCCAAGCCCTGCCAGTCCATGCCACTGGAGGCGGCCCTACCCAACAACCCAAGCCCTGCCAGTCAAAACGGCCCAGCCCAGACAAGGTCGTAGCTTATGTGTAAAGTTATGGTAGCTTTAATAAAGCGCCTTTTGTAAAGTAGCTTTATTAAAGTAGCTTTTGGCAGCTTTTGCAAAGCGCCTTTGAAAAAGCTACTTTACTAAAGCAGATGCGAACTTATCGCATCTGCTGGTGTAAGCTCCCCTTATAAAAGGGAGCGATATGTTCAGAATATAATAAGCAAGATAAGCCGAACAAGCAAGATAAGCTGGAGAAGCCGGAAATTGAGCAAAAGCACAGAGTGATCTGTGAGTTTCTGCCAATCTTTTCTCCTTCTTCTCTTTGCATCTTTGCTTGTACACCGCCGAAACAAGAAAAATTCTTGTATCATAGCATTTTTGGTACTGTAGATCTCGATCCTCATTTTCCGCAATGAAATTCTGGTATCAGAGCTAGTTAAAGAAGATATGGCTTGTGAGTAGAAAGCTTCGGGGTTAAGGTATGAAAGGTTAGGGGATGGATTTGTTTTAGCATACTTGTTTCTGTTTTCCTCTGAGCTTATGATATACATGCTTTCATATGAACTGTCATGTTTTTGCTTGGTATTATGATAACCAGGCAAGGGTTACGGGTATTATGCTTTCTGGGTGACGAACTGATAGGAAAAAGAATAGGTCCTAACCTGGCAGTAAGGCGTGTGGCCGTGAGTAAGCCCAAGGGCACACCTGTGTGATCCTAGAAAGTTCTAACCTAGCGAGGAACTACTCTGCCCAAACCTGGATAGGAACTGCCTGGTAGAAGCTTATAGTTAATTTGGTAGCATAGATGGCAGAAGCTTGGGAGAAAGAAAAACAGGAATGGTATAGCAATTCCCAAACCGCAAACCTGGAGTACCTTGACCTTACTTCAACCAAGAGTGTTAATCTTAACCAATTAGCCAATAATCTTGTTGTAGTTTATGACCGAGTATGTCTCTCTTCTAGGGTAAGTTTGAAATATTTTAAGCAAGTTCTTGAAAAGTGCGAGGACCTAGAAAAGGAAGTCTCAGAACTAAGGATAGCCCTGACTAATTTAACCACGGTATTATTAGAACACAAACCTTTGACAGAGAGGGAATTCCGAACTCTAGTAACCCAGGTTCCAAGTCAACAAGCATACAGTGAGGAGAGGTCCTTAGAGTTCTTAGGAAATATAAGTGAAAAAATTAAGGAAATATAGGAAGAGGTAAAACTAATCAGGAGGCAGCAAGTAAAGGAAAACACATCGCCAGCACTTCCTTCGTTTCATTTGTTAATTGAAAGGTTGCAGCACCTCACTTCTGAAAGACCAAAGGAAGGCAAGGGCACTTTGCGGGTGTTTAAGGACCCATTTGCAATCCTGAAGGAAGAAAATGACAAGATAAGGGAAACTGATGGCTGCAAGGGCTGATCAGGAGCAGGCGTCAACATCGGCAGCAACTCCCCTGTTCGAGGAGCAAATCCTGAAGCAGCAGATCGACCCTCAAGCAAAGTTGCAGCATTTGTCCTTGGACCATTTTGATAAGCCCAAGGAAACCAGAGGCAAACGTTTTGTTGGCAAAGGACCTCAAAAGAGATGTCCTAAATACAAAATACTAAAGAAGGTCATGCCAGCGGATGAAATAAAAGGGTTCATCCAAGGAGTCTCGGAAGATCTAGCTATGCGAAAGCCCCAGATACCTAATTTTGATGTTGAATGGGATGAACACCCAACCCAGTCGAGCTTCCAAAACTATGCTGCTACCCTGCAATTTGGTGACAAAGAAGACGAAGTGCAGAGCGATGAAGAAGAATTATGCTCTAAGCACATACTGGCTGTACTTCTGGAAGATCAAGCTTCCCCAGTGCGGAAGGAAGGGTCTAACCAGTGTCAAGGGAATCCCTTGAGGGTCCATGCAGAGGATACACGCCTAGGGGCCTCTGTATCTCGGTCCATGGATTCCTCATTGGAAGAAGTTGATAACTGGGAAGATACTTATTTTAGCATGCATCAAGGGGAAGAATTTGTATACACAGGGACTTTTGACTACCCCATACAGGACAAACCAATCTGGGACTCCTACCCAGATGATGATGAACCAATCTAGGGCTCCTACCTAGATGATGACAAGCCGATTTGGGATTGCTACCCCGATGAAGGCTCAGACCACCTTCAAAATATACAGGGTGACACCACTTCTGAAGAAGAAGGGCCCTCTGATGAACCAGAGAATTCAATCCTCATGCTGGGAGAGATTGAAGGCGGGTATCACCCGCAGGTCAAATTGCCTAATGAACAAATAAACTGCCTACATAATTGGCTGTACAATGACTTCGTGCAGTCACAGCATGAAAGCTGCTCTTCTGTAGAAGGAAGTCTTTACAAAGGGCACGTATCCACTGTAGCAAGTGTAAGGTAACAGCTTGCAATCTCTGTGGTCCTTATTACTTTATAAGGCAGGTTCCAGTAGCTCCGGCGACACCAGCTCCGTTCTTCCCGCAACAGCTAATAAAAGAGCAACTATATTACATCTCTTGGTGAGAGGGAGACATCGAGCGGCTAAAAGGGGAGGTGGAGCATTTCAAAGGAATGCTGTGGGAGTTGGAATTGCAAAAGGAGCTCCAGCATGATCAAAAGGAATTGGAGGCAGCTGAGCTGGAAAAGGCAAAATGAAAAGCAACATGCTTAGAGGAAGAAAATACTAACGTTCTGATGCAGGAACAAATTTTCAAAGCCTCCACGGGAGAGCAAAAGGAAGCTCAACAAGAAACGGGCCCAAGGATGGTCAAGAATATGTTATACAACATGCAGGTTGAGTTTGGAATTCCTGGCCTTCCCAGATTTTGAGTCCGGGCAATACTGGACACGGGGGCAATAACATGCTATGTATATGAGGCATCCATCCCTAAGGAGGATGTAGAAAAGAACTGTGTCACAGTTCACTTCAGTGGAATCAACTCCCGGCAAACGGCGGAGAAGCGCCTAAAGCAAGGAAAAATGTACATCGGGAGCAATACCTTCCGAATCCCCTACACTTACAGCTTCCGAATGGAGCTCGGAGATGGCATCCAAATGATTATTGGATGCAATTTCATACGGGCTATGCAAGGAGGGGTGTGCATAGAAGCAGTAGCAGCAGCTTTAGAAGAGCTGGACTTGGAGGAGGATGAATACCTCGACATCAAGGAGTCGGTCTACTACAACCTAGAGAAAGGAAGGGAGTCCTTCCGGAAGAAATTTGAGTCGTTACTACAATGGCTAAAGAAGGCGGGATACATTGGTGATAATCCTCTACGACACTGGTCCAAGAACCAGATAGTATGCAAGCTGGATATTAAGAATCAGGAGTTTACAATCACTGATAAACCCCATGAAACGCACATCCGGATAGAAAAGAAGAAACACCTAATCCGAAATCGAAAGTGCAAATGCTTCCTCTGTAGGCAAAAAGGGCATTTCGCGAGGGAATGCCCAAATGACAAATGAAATGTCGAAAGAATGACTATCCTAGAACAACTAACCCTCCCTGCAGATTATGATGTTCTATCTGTGCAGGAAGGAGAAGCGAAAAGCGATGCCATCTTTAGCATTTTCGAAGGGGAAGAAGGAACACCAGAGCAAGTACTACAGGCAATAATCCCCAGTGAAACAATCCTGCTGCTACAAGAAAGGCCGAGGCGGCCCAACAACTCTGCCACTAACCCTCCAGATACTCATTAGGCCCACGACCAAGACGGGCGGCCCCTCAACAGAAGCGTGGTGGAGAGTAGATCGCTTGAGCCCACTGGAGGCGGCCCAGCCCAACAGCCCAAGCCCTACCAGTGGTATTAGCAGTAGCTGTAGTGGTTACAGTTGTAGTAGCAGAGGTAGTCAGAGTACTAGTAGCAGTTGTGGTAGTATTTGCGGGAGTAGCAGTAATGGTGGTAGTAGTGGCAATATTTGTCTTAACAATTGAAGCTGTAATTGTACTAGCAGTGGATGGAGCAGTTGTAATAGCTGTAGGAGTAGTAGTGATTGTAGAAGCAGTAGTAACAGCAGTAGTGGAAGGAGGAATAGTTACGATAGTAGTTGTTATTGTATGTGTCGCACTAGTAATTCTACTAGTAGAAGCACTAGTAGTAGTTGGGGTAGCAACAGTAGTTGTAGTAGTAGTTATAGTTGTTGCGGGAGTAGTAGTAGTACTAGTAGTAATAGTAGTGGTTATTGTAGTGATAGTAGTAGCAGTAGTAGTAGTAGAAGTAGTAGTTGGAGTAGTAGTAGGAGTAGTAGTGGTAGTAGTAGGAGTAGTAGCAGTTGTTGTTGTTGTAGTAGTTGTTGTAGCTATAGTAGTAGGAGGAGTAGTAGTAGAAGTAGTAGTAGTAGTAGCAGCAGTAGTAGTAGCAGCAGCAGCAGTAATAGTAGTTGTTGTAGTAATTGTTGTTGTTGCAATAGCAACAGTAGTTCGGGTACTAGTAGTTATAGTAGTAGTAGTAGTAGCACGAGTCACAGCAGCAGTAGTAATTATAGTAGTAGTAGCAGTAATAGTAGCCATAGTAGTAGTTGTAGTAGTTGCAATAGTAGTAGTTCTAGTTGTTGTTGTAGCAGCAGTAGTAATAGTAGTTGTAGTAGTTATAGCAATAGTCATAATAGTTGCAGTAGTACAATATCAGTAGCAGTATTAGTAGCAATAAGAGTAGTAGTAGCAGTAGCAGCAGTAGTACTAATAGTAGTAGTAGTCGTGGCTAGAGTAGTCGTAGTAGTAATAATAGTAGTAGTGGGATTAGTTGTAGCAGCAGCTATAGTTGGAATGGTAGTTGTAGTAGTTGTAGTAGCAGTTGCAGCAGCAGTAGTAGTAGTTGTCATACTAGTAGTTGTAGTAGTGCAGTAGTAGTAGTAGTGGCAGTATTCATAGTAGCCATAGTAGTTACAATCGTAGTAGCAGGGGTAGTAGGAGAAATAGTAGCCGGAGTAGCAGTAGTGGTAGTAGTAGTGGGAGTATTTGTAAAAGCAATAGAAGCCGTAATTATACTAGTAGTGGATGTAGCTCTTGTAATAGCAGTAGAAGTAGCAACAATAGTTGTTGTAGTAGCAATAGTAGTTGCAGTAGCAGCAGCAGTAGTGGAAGGAGGAATAGTTACGATAGTAGTAGTTATTATATTTGTAGCTGTAGTAATTGTCCTAGTAGGAGCGCTAGTAGCAGTAGTAGCAGTAGCAATAGTCGTAGTAGTAGTTATAGTTGTTGTAGGAGTAGTAGTAGTAGTAGTAGTAGTAGTAGGGATAGTGGTAGGAGTAGTAATAGCAGTAGTAGTTGTAGTAGTAGTAGTAGCTGTAGTAGTAGAAGTAGTAGTAAGAGTAGTTGTAGGAGTAGTGGTAGTAGTTCTAGTAGTAGTAGTAGTAGTAGCAGGATTAGTAGTAGGAGTAGTAGAAGTTGTAGTTGTTGTTGTAGTAGTAGTAGTAGTAGTAGTAGTAGTAGTACTAGTAGCAGCAGCAACAGCAGCAGCAGTAGCAGCAGCAGTAGTGGTAGTAGTAATAGGATTAGTAGGAGGCATAGGAGGAGTGGTAACAGGAGTAGTAGTAGAAGTTGTTATTGTAGTAGTAGTGGTAGTAGCAGTATAAGTAGTAGCAGCTGTAGCAATATTAGTAATAGTGGCAGTAGGAGTAGTAGTAATAGTAGTAATAGTTGCAGTGATAGTAGCAGTAGTAGAAGTTGTAGTAGGGGTAGTAGTAGCAGCAGTAGTAGATGTAGCAGTATTAGTAGTAATAGTTGTAGTAGTAGCAAAAATTATAGGAATAGTAGCCATTGCAATTATAGTAGTCGCAGTAGTAGCAGTGATGGTAGAAGTAGTAGATGTAGCCATAGTTGTAGTAGCAGTTGAAGCAGTAGTAGTAGGAGCAATTATTGTAGCAATAGTTGAAGTAGTAGTAGTAGTAGTAGTAGTAGTAGCAGTACTAGTAGTAGCAATAGTAGCAACAGTAGTAGGAGAAAAAGTAGTAGTAGCCATAGCAGTTGTAGTAATAGCAGTAGTAGTAACAGTAGTAGTTATTGTTGTAGTAGTAGTAGTAATAGAAGTTGCAGTTGTAACATAGTAGTAATCGTAGTAGTAGTTGTGGTTGTTGTAGCAGCAACATTAGTAGCAGTGGTAGTCGTGGCAACAAAAAGTAGTAGTAATAACAGTAGTAGTAGTAGTAGTTTTAGCAGTAATAGCAGTTGTAGTAGCAGCAGCAGTAGTTATATCAATAGCTGTAGCATCAGTTGTGGCAGCAGCTGTAATATTAGTCGTAGTCGTAGTAGTTGCAGTAATAGTAGTTGGAGCAATCGTAGTTGTCACAGAAGTAGGCGTAGTAGGAGAAGTAGTAGTAGGAGGAGGAGGAGGAGACGTAGAATTAGTAGTAGTAGTTAATGCTGTAGTAGTAGTAGTAGTAGTAGTACTAGATGTAGTAGTAGTAGTAGTAGTAGTAGTAGTAGGAGAAGTAGTAGTAGTAGGAGGAGAAGTAGCAGAAGATGTAGTAGTCATAGAAGTAGTAGCTGTAGAATAAGCAATTGCAGAGTAGCAGTAGTAGTGGTAGTTGTAGTAGTAGTAGACGCAGTAGTAGTTCTAGCAATAGTAGCACCAGTATTAGTAGTAATAGATGTTGCAAGAGTTGTAATAGTTGTCATAGTAGTAGCAGCAATAGTAGTAGCAGTAGTAGTTATAGCGGTAGTAGTAATCAGAGAAGCAATTGTGGTAGTAGTACTTGTAGTAGTAGTAGTAGTCGTATAAGTAGTAGTAGTAGAAGTAGTTGTAGTTGGAGTAGTAGTCGTAATAGTAGTTGAAGTTGCAAGTGCAATATTAGTAGTAGTGCTAATATCAGTTGTAGTAGTAGTAGTAGCGGTAGCAGTAGAAGTAGAAGTAGAAATACAAGTCATAGTCATAGTAGCAGTAGTAGCGGTAGCAGCGGAAGTAGCAACAGTTGTTGTAGTGGTGATATACATAGCAATAGTTGTAGTAGCGTTTGTACTAGTAGTAATAGTAATAGTAATAGAAATGGTAGCACTAGTAGTAGTAGTAGTAGAAGATTTTGTAGGAGTAGTAGTGGCAGTAGTTGCAGTAGTAGGAGAAGTAGTCGGAGTAGCAAAAGTAGCAGTAGAAGTCGTAGTAGTAGTAGTAGGAGTAGTAGTAAAAGCCAAAGTTGAAATGACAGTAATAGTACTAGTAGTAGACGTATGAGTAGTAGTAGTAGTAGCAATAGTACTAGTAGCAGTAGCAGAAGTAGTAGTAGGTAGTAGTAGTATTAGTAGCAGCAGCAGCAGTAGTAGTGGTGGTGGAAGTAGTAGTAGTAGTAGTCATAGTAGTAGTAGTAGGAGTAATAGAAGTAGCAATAGTTGTTGAAATACTGGTTGTAGTGGTAGTAGTACTACTACTGCTAGTAATAATAGTAGTAGTCGTTGAAGAAGTAGTAGTACTAAAAGTAGCCATTGTAATAGGAGTAGTAGTTGTAGGAGGAGTAGTAGTTGTAGTAGAAATGGCAGTAGTTGAAGTAGTAGTAGTAGTAGTAGTAGTCGAGTAGTAGTTGGAGTAGTTGTAGTCGAATTTGTAGTAGTAATAGTTGTTGTTGTAGTAGTAGCAGGAGTATGGGTAGTAGTAATAGTAGTAGTTGTGGAAGTAATAGTTATACTAGAAGACGTAGTTGTAGTTGTAGTGTAGTAGTAGTCGCACTAGTAGTAGTAGTAGTGGTAGCATAAGTAGTAGTAGCAGTAGTAGTTGTAGTAGTAGTAGTTGTTGTTATAGTTGTTGTTGTTATTGTGGAAGACGTAGCAGTTGTAGTTGTAGTAGTGGTTGTTTAAGTGGTTGCAGTAGTTGTAGTTGTTGTAGTAGTAGAAGTTGTTGTTGTTGTTATTGTTGTTGCTGTAGTAGTTGTTGCAGCAGCACGAGTGGTAATAATTTTATCGATAGTAGTAGTAGTTGTAGTTATAGTTGTAGCAGCAGCAGCAGTAGCAATAGTAGTAGAAGCAGTAGTAGTAGGTGTAGGAGTCATAGTATTAGTAGTAGTGTTAGTGGTAGTAGTAGGAGGAGGAGGATTAATAGTAGTTGTAGTGGTAGTAGTAGTAGTTGTTGTTGTAATTGTTGTTATTATTGTTGTTGTCATAGTAGTAGTAGTAGTAGTATTAGTAGCAGAAGTAGTAGTTGTTGTAGTATTATTATTATTAGCAGAAGTAGTAGTAGTAGTAGTCGTAGCAACAGTAGTAGTAGTCGTAGCAGCAGCTGTAGTAGTAGTAGTAGAAGTACTAACGGTGGTAGTAGTAGTAGTAGCTGTTGTTGTAGTAGTATGAGAAGTAGTAGTAGTATCGATAGCCGTAGTAGTAGCAAAAGCAATGGCAGTAGTAGAAGTAGAAGTAGTATAATTAGTGGTAGCAGTAGTGCCAACAATAGCAGTAGTAGAAGTGGTAGTAGTGGACTTAGTATTAGTAGTAGTAGCAATAGTTGCAGCAGAAGTCATAGTAGTAGTAGTAGTCGTAGTAGTCATAGTTGTAGTAGTAATAGTAAGTGTAGTAGTTGTAGTAGCAGTGTTAGTATCAATATTAGTAGTTATAGAAGCAGTAGGTGTAGTAGGAGTAGTATCAGTAGTAGCAGTAGCAGTAGTAGTAGCGGTAGAAGTAGTAGCAATTGTAGTAGTAGCAGCGGTAGTAATAATATTAGTAGTAGCAGTAGTAACATTAGTGGTAGTAGTAGTAGTAGAAGTAGTAGTAGTAGTGTGAGTAGCAATAGCATCAGTTGTAGTTGGAGTTGGAGGAGTATTAGTAGTAGTAGTAGTTGTTGTGGTAGCATTAGTAGTAGAAGTAGTAATAGCAGTTGTGATGTTAGTAGTAGTTATAGTTGTTGTAGTAGTAGAAGTGTTAGTAGTAGTAGTAGTTGAAGAAGTATTAGTGTTAGTAGTAGTAGCAGTAATAGTAGTAGTATGACTAACAACAACGATAGTTGTAGTACAAGTCATAGTAGCAATAGTAGTAGTAGCAGCAGCAGGAGTAGTAGTAATATGAGTAACAACAGCGGTAGTAGTAGTAGAGGTAGATGTAGCAGCAATAGTAGTTGGGGGTATCAGTAGTAGCGGGAGAGGTTATAGTAGTAGTAGCAATAGGAGTAGCGGTGCGAGTAGCAGCAGCATCAGTTGTAGTGGTAGTAGTTGTAGAAGTAGTAGGAGCAGGAGTAGTAGCAGTAGCGGTGGGTAGTAGTGGTAGCAGTAGTAGTAGTTGGTGTGATATTAGAGGATGTTATAGTAGTAGGAGTAACAGTAGTAGCAGTAGTAGTAGGAGTAGTAGTTGTTGTCATGGCAATAGTAACGGTAGTAGTAGGAGTAGCAGCTGCAGCAGTAGTAGCTGAAATAGTAGTAGTCACGGTAGTAGTAGTAGTACCATTACTAAAAATAATAGTAGTTGTAGTACTAGTAGTAGCAGGAGTACTACTAGTAGTAGTTGTCGTAGTGGTAGTACTAATAGTAGTAGCAGTAGTAGTGGAAGCAGTAGCAGCAGTAGTAGTAGTAGCAGCAGCTATTGTAGTAGTAGCAGTAGCATTAGAAGTAGGAGTAGTAGTAGTGGTATTAGTAATTGTAGTAGCAACAATAGTAGCATTTGTAGAAGGAGCGATAGAAATAGTTGTAGTAGTACTAGAAGAAGTAGTATTAGTAGTAGTAGTAGTGGCAGAAGTAGTAGTATCAGTAGTAGTAGCAGTAGTCGTAGTAGTCGTAGAAGTCACTGTAGAAGTAGCAGCGGTAGCAGCACCCTAGTGGTGGTGGTAGTAGTAGTAGCAGTAATATTAGTAGTAAAAGTAGAAGCAATAGAGAAAGTAGCAGTAGTAGTCGTAGCAGTAGCAACACCATTAGCCGTAGTAGCAATAGGAGTAGTAGTAGTTGTTGTTGTTGTCGTAGTAGCAGTAGAACCAGTAGTAGCGATAATAGCAGTAGTAGCAGTAGTAGTTACAGTAGTAGCAGAAGTAATAGTAGTTTCAGAAGTTGGGGTACTAGTAGTAGTAGTTATAGCAATCGTAGTAGTAGTAGTAGCAGAAGTAGTTGCAGTATCAATAGTAGTAGCAGTAGTATTGCAATGGTAGTAGCAGCAGCAGTACCTGTAATAGTAGTAGTAGAAGTAGCAGTGGTATTAGTAGTAATGGTAGTAGTAGTGGCAGTAGTAGTAGAAGCAACAGTAATAGTAGAAGTAGTAGTTGTTGTACTAGTAGTAGGGTAGCAACAACAAGAGTAGTTATAGTAGTAGTGGTAGTAGCAGTAGTAGTTGGAGAAGAAGTCATAGCAGTAGCAGTAACTGTAGTAGTATTAGTTTTGATAGAAGTTGTACTAGTTGTTATTGTAGTTGTAGAAGGAGCAATAGCAACTGTAGTTATTGTAGTAGTCGTAGTGATCGTAGTACTAGTAGCCTTAGTTGTAGTACCATTAGTAGTAGTAGTAGTAGTAGTAGTAGTCGCAGTAGTAGTAGTAGCAATCACAGTAGCAGTAGTAGTAATAGTAGTTGTAGATTAGTTGTAGCGGTAGTAGTAGTAGTAGTTGCACCAGTAATAGTAGAAGTATTAGTAGCAGTAGGAGTAGTAGTAGTAAGAGTAGGAGTAGGAGTAGTACTAGTAGTAGTCGTAGTAGTAGTAGTATTAGTAGTAGTAGAAGTAGCAGCAGCAGGAGTAGTTGTAGTAGAAGTTGTAGTAGCAATAGTAATAGTAGTTGTAGTAGTAGTAATAGTAGGAGAAGAAGTCATAGTAGTAGCAGTAGCGATAGCAGTATTAATTTTGATAGTAGCAGTAGTACGTTGTAGTAGTAGTAGTAGACATTGTTATAGTAGTTGCAGAAATAACATTAGTAGTAGTAGTTATTATAGCAGTCATAGTGGTCATAGCACTAGTGGCATTAGTAGTAGTACTAGTAGTAGTAGAAGTAGTAATCGCAGTAGTGGTAGTTACAGTAGCGGTAGCAGCAGCAGCAGTAGTAGTAACAGCAGTAATAGTAGAATAGTAGTAGTAGAAGTAGTACTAGTAGGAGTAGCAGTAGTAGTAGTAGCAATAGTGGTTGTAGTAGTAGTAGTAGCTGTAGCCGCATTAATAGTGGTAGTTAGAGTTGTAGTTGCACTAGTAGTAGACGTAATAGTAGTATAAGCACTTGTAGCAATATCAGTAGTAATATGAGTAATAGTAGTAGTAGTGGCAGTTGTAGTAGTAGTGGTATTAGTAGTAATAGGTTTAGTAATATGCTTAATAGTAGTAGTAGTAGTAGTAGTAGCAACAGTAGTAGTAGTCGTAGTGTTAGTAGTAGTAGTTGTAGCAGTAGTTGCATTAGTAGTAGTTGTAGTACTACTAGTAGTAGTAGTATTAGTAGTAGCAGAAGTTGGGGTAGTATTAGTAGTTGAAGTTGAAGTAGGAGAAGGTGTTGCAATAGTAGTGGTAGTAGTAGTTATAGTAGTAGTAGTAGTAGTAGTAGCATTAAAGGGAGTAGAAGTAGCAGTAGTAGTAGTAGTAATAGTAACAGAACGAGTAGTTGTAGTAGTAGTTGTAGTAGTAGTAGTAGTAGTAGTAGTAGTAGTAGTAGTAGTAGTAGTAGTAGTATTAATAGTAGTAATACTAGTAGTTGTAGGAGTAGTATCAGTGCTTGTAGTTATGGTTGTAGTAGTAGTATAGTACTAGTAGTTGTATTACTAGTTGTATAGGTAGTAGCAGTAGTAGTACTAATAGTAGTAGCGTTGTAGTAGAAGTAGTAATAGTTGTACCAGTAGCAAATGTAGCTGTAGTAGCAGTTGTAGTAGTAGCAAAAGTAGCAGTAGTAGTAGTAGTAGAACTAGTAATATGAGTAATAGTAGCAGTAGTAGTAGTAATACTATTAGCTGAAGTAACTACAGGAGTTGTTTTAGTAGGAGTAGAAATAGTAGCAGTAGTTGTGGTAGCAATAGTAGTAGTAGTAGTAGAAGTAGTAGCAGTAGTAGTTGTTGTAGTAGAAGTAGTAGCAGTGGTAGTAGTGGAAGTAGTAGCAGCAGTAGTAACAGCAGCAGCAGGAGTACTAGTAGTAGTGGTAGTTGAAGAAGTTTTAGTAGTTGTAGCAGTAGCAGTAGTAATAGTAGCAGTTGTTGTAATAGTAGTAGTAGCAATAATTGTAGTAGTAGTTGTAGTAGTTGTAGTAGTTGTAGTAGTAGTAGTAGCTGTAACAACAGTTGTTGTAGTAGTATTTGTGTTAGTACTAGTAGTAGTAGTGGCGGTGGTAGTAGTAGTAGTAGCAACAACAGTAGTAGTAGTAGTTATTGTAGTAGAAGCAACATTAATAGTATGGTGGGCGGTAGCAATTGTTGTAGTAGTATTAGTAGTAGTAATACTAGTAATAACAGTAGTAGTAGTTGTGGTAGTACCAGAGCAACAGTAGTAGTAGTTGTTGTAATGGGAGTAGTAGTAGTAGGAGTAGTAGTAGTAGTAGTGGTAGTAGCAGTAGAAATAGTAGTAGTATTGGTAATAGTAGTAGTAGTAGTAGGAGTTGGAGTTGAAGTAGCAGTTGAACTAGTAGAAGTAGCGGTAGGAGTAGTAGAGGGAGTAGTAGTAATAGGAGTAGTAGGAGTTCGAGTAATGGTAGTAGTAGTAGTGGTTGCAATAGCAGCAGCAACAACAGTAGACGTATTTGTAGTAACAGTAGCAGTAGTAGTATTAGTAGTATAAGTTGTAGGAGTAGTAGTAGTAGGAGCAATAGTAGTACCTGTGGTAATACTAGCAGTAGTAGGAGTAGTAGTAGCAATAGAAGTTGGAGCAAGAGTAGTAGCGACAGTAGCTGCAATGGTGGTAGTAGTAGTAGTAGTAGATGCAACTGCAACAGTAGTAGTACTAGAAGTAGTAGTAGCTATAGTTTTAGTCGTAGTAGTAGTAGTAGTAGGAGTAGTAGTACTAGCAGTAGTAGTAGAAATAGTAGTAGTCGTAGTTGTTGTAGTTCTTGCCGTTGTAGTAGTGGGAGTAGTAGTTGTGGTTGTAGTGGTAGTAATTGCAGTAGTAGCACTCGTAGTAGTAGTAGCAGTAGTAGTAGTACTAGTAGTAATAGTAGTAGTAATAGTAGTCATAGTAGTAATAATAATAATAGCAACAGTAGTTGTCGTTGTTATAGTACATGAAGTAGTAATTGTAATTGTAGTAACAACAATAGTAGTAGAGGTAGCAGGAGTGTTCGGAATAGTAGTAGTGCTTGGAGTATTATTAGTAGTAGTTGTTGTAATGGAAGTAGTAGTAGCAGTAATAGTAATGGTAGTATTAAGAGGAGAAGTAGTAGTAGTAGCAGTAGTCGTAGAAGTAGTTGTAGTTGTATTAGTGTTGGTAGTAGTAGTAGTAGTAGTACGAGTTGCAGCAGCAGTGGTTGTAGTAGTTATAGTAGTGTTGGTAGTAGTAGTAGTACCAGTAGTTGTAAGACTAGTAGGAGTAAGACTAGTAGGAGTAATAGTAGAAGAAATGTTAGTAGCAATAGCAGTAGCAGTAGCAATAGAAGTAGTAGCAGCAGCAGTAGCAGCAGTAGTAGCAGTAGCAGTAGTAGAACCTGTAGTAGCTGTAGCAGCCACAGCAAGAGTACGAGTAGCTATAGTAGGATTAGGAATTGTAGTAGTTGTAGTAAGAGTAGGAATAGTTGTAGAAGTAGAACCAATGCTGCTCGGACCAATGCTTCTGATTCTACAACTGGTACAGCTACTTTCGCTACTGCTACTGTTGCTACTATTACAGCTACTTCTGTTACTACTTCCACTAGTATTGCTACTATTACGGCTAGTGCTACTACTGCTGCCACTGCCAACACTATTATTGTCGTTGCTGCAACTGCTACTACTATTACTTCAACAACTGCTACTGATCATAACTACTACTACCACAACTATTATAGCTACTACTACTGCTACAACTATGGCTGCTGCGACAAGTACTATGACTACTACTACTACTACTACCAAAACTACCACTACAACTACTACTACTGCTACTACTACTACTCTGACTACTACCATTGAAACAACAACATCTACTACTACTACTATGATAAATAATATTTCCCATTCCTACATAGTTACTACTACTATTTCTACAACTAGTACTCCTTCGACTACTACTACTACTACTACCACTACTACTACTACTACTACGAGGACTTCTACTATAACTGTTTCTACTATTAGTACAACTTCTACTACTACTACTTCTACTAGTACTACTGTTGTTGCAACTACCACAACTACTACTTCTTCTGTGTCTACTTCTACTACTACTACTACTACAATTACTACTAATACTCCTACAATTGCTACTACTACTACTACTACTCCTGCTCCAACTACAACTCCTACAACAACTACGACTCCTACTCCAACTCCTACAATGACTACTATTACTACTACTACAACTACTCCCTACACCAACTCTAACTATAACTCCTAGAGCTGCTGCTACTACTACTACTACTGCTACTACTACTCCTCTTAACTCCTACAACAACTCTTGCTACTACTCCAAATCCAACTTGTACAGCAGCTACTACCACTATTACTCGTACTACTAATACTACTACTACTACTACTATTACTATAACAACAACTACTACTACTACTATTGCTACTGCTACTACTAGTACTAGTACAACTACTACTACAAATAGTACTCGTACTACTACTACAAGTACGACTGCAACAGCAACTACTCCTACTACTACTTTTACTACTACTACGGCGACTGCTACTACATCTACTACTACTTCAACTAGTACTACAGCTACTACTACAATGGATACTACAATAGCTACTACTAGTACTTTTCTTATTGCTACCACAACTACCACCACTACTACTACTAATAATAACGCTACGACTACTACTACTATTCTTACTCCTACTTCTACTATTGCTACTACTAATACTCCTACTACTACCACTACTTCTGCTGCTACTACTCCTACTCCAACTCCCACTTCTTCTAATACTCCTGCTAGTATGAATACCCCTACTCCAACTACGACTACTACTATTACTACTACTACTACTACTACTACTACTATGACTACTCCTACTATCACGACAGCTACTATTGCTGCTGCTATTATTGTAACTACTACTGGTACAATAACAACAACTACTACCACTGCTACAACTACTCCTACTACTTCTGCTACTATTTCTATTGCTGCTACTAGTACTACTACTACTACGACTTCTACTACTACTACTACTACTACTACTACTAGTACTATTACTTATGTTGCTGCTACTGTTACTACTACGGCTCCCACTACTCCTACTATTACTGCTACTACTACTACTGATCCTGTTTCGTCTGCTACTATTTCCACTACTACTCCTACTGCTACTACTGCTACTACTACTTCTTCTCCTACTGCTCCTGCTACAACTACTACTATTGCTGCTGCTGCTACTACTACTATTTCTAGTACGAATCCTGCTGCAACTATTACTACTGCTACTACTACTATTTCTTCTACTACTACCATTGCTACTGATGTTACTATTGCTATGACTACTGCTACTACTACTACTACTGCCAGTATTGCTACTACTAGTACTACTAGTACTAGTACTAGTATTGCTACTACTACTAGTACTAGCTGCTTCTGCTACTACTAGTACTAGTACTACTTTAACTGTTACTGCTGCTACTGCTACTGCTACCACTACGACTACTACTATGATTTCTACTATTACTGCTACAACAACTACTACTGCTACAACTACTGCAACTACTGTTGTGGCTGCTACTGCACTACTACTTCAACTACTACTACTACTACTACAACAACAACAACAATAACTACTACTACTACTAATGTTGTTGTTGCTCCTACTACTGCTAATGTTGCTACTACTGCTTCTACTACTACCGCTGCAACTACAAGTATTGCTACTGCTACTTCTGCTACTGCAGCCACTACTAATCGTAATACTGCTATGACTACCAATACTACTATTTGTGTTGTTACTGTTGATGCTGCTAGTATTACACATACTGCTACTTTAATTTATACTACTACTACAATTTATACTATAATGCTTTTACTACTTCGACTACTACTACAATTTATACTACAACCACTACTACTAGTAGTAGTTGTTGTTGTTATTGTTGTGGTAGAAGTAGAAGTAGTAGTAGAAGTTGTAGCAGTCGTTGTAGTAGTAGTAATAGTTGTTGTTGTTGTAATAGCAGAAGTAGTAGATGAAGTAGGAGTAGCAATAGGAGTAGTAATAATAGTAGTAGAGTTAGTAGTAGTAGTAGTAGAAGTAGTAGCAAAACTAGTAGTTCAAGCAAAAGTAGTAGTAGCAGCAGGGGTAGTAGTAGTAGTAGTAGAAGAAGTTTTAGTAGTTGTAGCAGTAGCAGTAGTAATAGTAGTAGTAGCAGTAATTGGAGGAGGAGGAGTAGTAGTAGTAGTAGTAGTAGTAGCAGCTGTAATGGCAGTTGCTATAGTAGTAGTTGTTGTTGTTGTAGTATTTGTGTTAGTAGTAGTAGTAGTTGTAGTAGTAGTAGTGGTGGTGGTGGTGGTGGTAGTAGTAGTAGCAACAACAACAACAACAACAATAATAGTAATAGTAGTTATTGTAGTGGAAGCAACAGTAATAGTATGAGTGGCAGTAGCAATTGTTATAGTAGTAATGTAGTAGTAATACTAGTAATAAGAATAGTAGTAGTTGTGGTAGTACCAGCAGCAGTAGCAGTAGTAGTTGTTGTAAAAGGAGGAGGAGGAGGAGTAGTACTAGTAGTATTAGGAGTAGTAATAGTGGTGGTAGTAGCAGTAGAGGTAGTAGTACTATAGGCAATAGTATTAGTAGTAGTAGGAGTAGGAGTAGAAGTAGTAGTTGAGCTAGTAGAAGTAGTAGTTGTAGCAGTAGGAGTAATAGTAAGAGGAGTAGTAGGAGTAGTAGTGGTAGTAACAGTAGTAGTAGCAATAGCTACAGCGATAACAGTGGTAGTAGTTGTAGTAGCAGCAGCAGCAAGAGTTGCATCAGTAGTATTAGTTGTAGGAGTAGTAGTACTAGGACCAATAGTAGTTGTAGTTGTGGTAATAGTAGCAGTAGTAGGAGTAGTAGTAGCAATAGAAGTTTGAGTAGGAGTAGTAGCAATAATAGTAGTAGTGGTAGTAATAGTAGTAGAAGTAGCTGCAGCAGCAGCAGTAGTAGTAGTAGAAGTAATAGTAGTTATAGTTTTAGTAGTAGTTGTTGTTGTAGAAGTATCAATACTAGTAGGAGGAGGAGGAGGAGTAGTAGTAGTAGTAGTAGTAGTAGAAATAGTAGTAGTCGTAGTTGTAGTAGTTCTTGTAGTTGTAGCAGTAGGAGTAGTACTAGTTGTTGTAGTGGTAATATTTGTAGAAGTAATAGTAGTAGTAGTAGTAGCAGTAGAAGTAGTACTAGTAGTAGTAGTAGTAGTAGTAGTAGCTATAGTACTAGTGATAATAACAACAATAGTAGCTGTCGTAATTATAGTACCCGAAGTAGTAATTGTAATTGTAGCAATAACAGTAGTAGTAGTAGGAGGAGGAGGAGTGTTAGGAATAGTAGTATTGCTTGGAGCAGTAGTAGTAGGAGTAGTAGTAATGGTTATAGTAGTGGCAGTAACAATAATGGCAGTAGTAGGAGGAGAAGTAGTAGTAGTAGAAGTTGTAGCAGTAGTAGTTATAGAAGTAGTTGTAGTTGTATTAGTATAGGTGGTAGTAGTTGTTGTAGCATTAGAGGTAGTAGTACTATAGGCAATAGTATTAGTAGTAGTAGGAGTAGGAGTAGAAGTAGTAGTTGAGCTAGTAGAAGTAGCAGTTGTAGCAACAATAGTTTTTGTAGTTGCAATGGTAGTAGTTGTAGTAGTAATAGTAGTAGTAGTACTAGTAGTTGTAAGAGTAGCTATAGCAAGATTACTAGTAGTAATAGTAGCATAAGTATTAGTAGCAGTAGTAGTAGCAGTAGAAGTAGTAACAACAGTAGTAGCAGTAGTAGTAGCAGTAGCAATAGTAGAAGTTATTGTAGTAGCAGTAGCCACAGCAGGAGTACAAATAGTTGTAGTAAGATCGGGAATAGTAGTAGTTGTAGCAAGAGTAGGAATAGGTGTAGAAGTAGCAATTATGGTAGTAGTAGTAGTAGAAGTCATTGTTGTTGTAGTAGTAGCAGTAGGATAAGTGGTGGTAGTGGTAGTAGGAGTAGGATCAGTAGTAGCAGTAATATAAGTCGGAGTAGAGGTAGTAGGAGTAATTCTGTTGTTGCAACTATGACTACTACTACTTTTACTCCCACCACTAACACTACTGCTACAACTAGTGCTACAAGAACCAATGCTTATGCTTCCACTACAGGTACTGCTACTTCCGCTACTACTACTATTGCTACTATTATGGCTACTTCTAGTACTACTTCCACTAGTATTGCTACTATTACGGCTACTGCTACTACTGCTGCCACTACTAATGCTACTATTGCCGTTGCTGCAACTGCTACTACTATTACTTAAACAATTGCTACTACTGCTACAGCTATTGCTACTGTTCATACGGCTACTGTTATTCATACAACTCCTGCTGCTACTACTACTACTACTACTAATTCTACTATTACTATAACTGCTAATACTAGTACTACTACCACAAATACTACTACTACCTCTACCACCACTTCTACTACCAGAACAACAACTACTACTGCTACATCTCCTCCTACTATTATTACAGTTACTACTACTGCTGCTGCTGCAACTGCGACTACTACACTTACTGCTACTACTGCTACTACTACTACTGTTATCGCTACTGCTACTACTTTTGCTACTACTACTATTGCTGCTACTACAAATACTGCTACAACTATTATAGCTACTACTACTACTACTACTTTGCCTACTACTACTATTTCTACTACTACTACCCATCCTACTACTACTACCGCTGTTGTTGCTATTACTTTGGTTACTACTCCTACTACTCCTACTATTACTACAACTATAAATACTATTGCTATTACTATGGCTACTACTGCTCCTACGGCTATTACAACTGCTATTACTACGGCTAGGGCTACTACAACTACTTCAAGTACTACTACTACTACAGCTACAACTACTACAGCTACAACTACTCCTACTAATATTTCTGCTACTACTTCTCCTAGGGATACTATTACTACAACTACTACTACTAGAAATCCTATTGAACTCCTACTTCTACTAGTACTCCTACTACTACTACCACAACAACAACTACTATAGCTACTACTACTAATTCCACTACAACTACTACTAATACTACTACTGGTACCACTACAACCGCTACTACTGCAACTACTACTACTTCTATTACTAGTACTACTACTACTAGTACTGCTACTTCCACTACTACTACCACTACTCTGACTACTACTACTACTACTAGAACTGATACTAGCAATACTACTACTACTACTCCGACTACTACTACAACAACTACTATACCTACCGCTACTGCTACAACTATGGCTGCTGCAACAAGTACTACGACTACTACTACTACTACTACTACTACTACTACCACAACTACCACTAAGACTACTACTACTACTCCGACTACTACGACTGCAACAACAACATCTACTACTACTACGATAACTACTACTCCCAGTCCTATTCCCATTACAGTTACTACTCCTATTTCTACAACTTCTACCCCTTCTACTAGTACTAGTACTACCACTACTACTACTACTACTACTACGACTTCTACCACAACTGCTTCTGCTATTCGGATGACTTCTACTATTACTACTATTGTTACAACTGCCACAACTACTACTTCTTCTGTGTCTACTTCTACTATTACTACTACTACTATTACTACTAATACTCCTACAACTATAACAACAATTACTACTGCTCCTACTACAACTACCACCACCACCACCACTACTACTACTGTTATTACTACTACTCCAAGTCCAACTACAATTGCTTGAGCTACTGCTGCTACCACTACTACTACTACTACTCCAACTCCTGCAACAACTACAACTATTACTCATACTACTAATACTACTACTACTACTACTATTACTACAATAACTACTACTTGCTGCTACTACTGCTACTACTACAATTGCTACTACAACTACTACCACTACTGGTCGTACTACTACAATAACTACTCCTACTACTACTGTTACTACTACTACTGTGACTGCAACCAGTGCTACTACATCTACTACTACTTCAACTAGTACTACAACTACTACTACTTCAACTAGTACTACAACAACTACTACTACAATGGCTACTGCAACAACTACTACTACTTCTTCTCTTATTGCTCCCACAACTACCACTACTACAGCTACTACTAATAATGCTACAACAACTACTATTATTCTTACTCCTACTTCTAGTACAGCTACTACTAATACTGCAACTACTACCACTACTATTGCTAGTACTCCTCCTACTCCGACTCCTAGTGTTACTACTCCTACTACTACGAATACCCCTACTACAACTACTACTACTACTAAGACTACTGCAACTGCTGCTATTCCTACTACTACTCCTACTCCGACCCCTACTGCGGCTGCTAGTGCTACTTCTACTACTAGTACAACAATAACTACTACGCCCACTACTACAACTACTCCAACTGTTGTTACTATTCCTTCTACTACCACTACTACTACTATTACTTATGTCGCTACTGTTGTTACTACAACGTCTCCTACTGCTCCTGTTATTACTGCTACTACTACTACCAATCCTGCTTCCCCTGCTACTGTTGCTACTACTATTCATACTACTACTACTTCTATTGCTACTTTTGCTCCTACTACTCCTGCTACTACCACTCCTACTGCTGTTGTTGCTACTGCTACTACCGTTAGTACGGATCCAACTGCTACTATTACTACTGCTTCTACTACTACCGCCACTACTACTACTGCTACCACTACTGCCACTATTATTGCTACGATAGCTGCAACTGCTACTATTACTACTGGTACTACTACTACTTCAACTATTACTACTACTGCTGTTACTGCTAGCACTACGACTACTACTACAGCTGCTACTATTACTGCTACAACAACTACTACCGCTACAACTACTGCAACTACTACTGCGACTGCTACTAAATTACTACTTCTACTACTACTACAACAACTACAACAACAACAACTGCTACTACTATTACTACTACTATTTTTGTTGCTGCTACTACTACTACTGCACCTGCCACTTCTCCTACTACTACAACTATTCCTACTACTACTATTGCTAATGTTGCTACTATTGCATCTACTACTACAACTACAACTATAATGACTGCTACTGCTACTTCTGCTATTGCAGCCGCTGCTAATTGTAATATTGCTATGACTACCAATACTACTACTGCAGCTGCTACTGTTGATGCTACTACTACTACACCTACTACTACTACCACTGCTACTACCGCTACTACCACAACTATCACCACCACTACTACTACTACTACTTCTCCTTTTACTACTACTACTACTACGATTTATACTACAACCACTACTACTACTGCTCTTGTTGCAGCTGTTGCTACTACTACTACAACTACTTCTCCTACTTCTTCTACTACTACTACTAATACTACAAGTACTACAACTACTTCTACTACTACGGCTACTAATACGCCTGCTCCAACTCCTATGGCTCCTACCCCTACTCCAACTACTTCTCCTACCCCTACTCCAACTACTACTACAACTGCTACAACTTCTACTACTATTACTACCACTACTACTACTACAATAACAACTACTCCTGCTACTACTACTCCTACTACTGCTGCTACTACTACTGTTGCTGCTGCTGCTAGTAAGACTACTACTACATTACTAGTAGTACAACTACTACTACTACTACTATTGCTGCTTCTAGTACAACTATGACTATTTATACTACTGCAGTTGCTACTACAGCTGCTGCAACTACTACTCTTAATATTACTACTACTAGTACAACTATTACAACTACAACAACAATTACTATTCCTACTCCTAATCCTATATCGGTACATCTACTACTCCTACTACTACTACTACTCAGCTACTATGACACCTACTCCAACTCGTACTGCTACCACAACTCCTACTACTACTACTGCTCCAACTCCAACTACTACCACACCTATTCCTACTCCTCTAACTCCTCCATCACCCACAGCTTCTATTACTGCAACTACTACTACTACTACAACAACTACTACTACTACTACTACTACTCCTGCTACTACTACTTCAGCTGCTACTAATACAACAACAACTATTCCTACAACAACTCCGACAACAACAACTACTACTAATACTACTATTACTGCTACCCCAACTTCTCCCTCTACTACGATAACTACTACGACTTCAACTACAACTATTACTACTGCTACTGTTGTTGCTGCGACTGCTCCTACTACTACTACTACTACTGCTACTACTACTTCTATTACTACCGCTACTACTATTACTGCTGCTACTATTACTACTCCTACTCCTACTCCTACTCCTACTACAACAAATGCTGCTGCTACTACTATTCCTACTCCTACTCCAATTCCTATAGCTACTACAACTACTACTGCTGTTGCTACCACTACTCCAACAACTACAACTCCCACTGCTACTCCTCCGACTCCTACTACTACTACAACAACTACTACTGCTACTACCACTACAACAACTACAACTTGTACTACAACTCCTACTATTGCAACTACTACAACTACTAATATTATTACTACTACTAATACCACATTTACTATGACCACTACTACTACTACTACCACTGCTCCATCAACCACAACTCCTACTACTACAACTACTACACCACAACTCCTACTACTACAACTACTACAACAACAATAACAACAACAACAACTACTACTAATACTACTGCTACTACTACTACTACTGCTACTACTACAACAACTACTACTACTATGACTACTACTATTCCTACTACTACTACTCGTACTACTACTACTACTACTACATCTACTACTATTCCAACTCCAACTGCTACTGCTACTACTGCTACTCTTACTACTACCACTACTACTACGACTATTACTATTCTTACTCCTACTCCAACTCCTACTGCTACTACAACAACTACTGTTGCTGCTACAAGTTTTCCAACAACTACAACTCCCACTACTACTCCAACTACAACTCTGACAACTAATACTACTACAACCACTTTTACAACTACTGCCACTGCTGTTGCCGCCACTTCTACTAGTATTACTACTAATACTACTACTACTACTACTACTACTACTACTACTACTACTACTACTACTACTACTACTACTAATACCAATATTACTACTGATACTACTAAACTACTTCTACTACTAATATAATTGCTACTGCTACTACTACTACAGCTACTACTACTACATCTACAGATGCTGCCGCCGCTACTATTACTCCTAATTATACAGCTGCTACTACTACTACTACGACTTCTACTACTACTGCAACTACTACACCAACAACTACTGTTCTACTATAGCTACTGCTGCTACTACTACTACAACAACAACTACAACTACAACAACAACTACTACTGCTACTACTCCTAATACTACTACTACTATTACTACCACTACTACCAGTACTACTACTACTACTACTACTACTACTGCACCTACCACTACTAGTACTTCCACTACTATTTCAACTAGTAGCACTACTCCTACTA
>RXID01021639.1:0-11244 GCA_005019695.1 Trichopus zeylanicus subsp. travancoricus
TAACAGTACTAGCAGTAGTAGTAGGAGTAGTAGCAATAGTAGTAGTATAAGTAGTAGCAGCAGCAGTAGTAACAGTAGTAGTAGGAGTAGTAGGAGTAATAGTAGTAGTAGTTGATGTTGTTGTAGTAATAGCCACAGTAGCAATAGTAGTAGCAGTAACAGTAATAGTTGTTATTTTTGTACTAGCAATTGTAGTAGTAGTAGTAGCAGCAGCAGTCATATTTGTAATAGTCGTAGCTGAAGTAGTAGTTGTAGTAGCGGTAGTTGTCGTAAAAGTAATGGTAGTAGAAGTTGTAGTAGTAGTGGCATTTGTAGTAGTAGTGGTAGTAGTAGTTGTAGTTGTAGTGGTAGTATTAGTAGCAGTAGTAGAAGTAGTAGCTGTATCAATAGTAGCATCAGCAGTAGTCATAGTAATAATTGTAGTAGTAACAGTAGCATTAGTAGGAGTAGTAGAAGTAGTAGCAGAAGTAGTAGTACTAGCAGTAGCAGTAGTAGTAATAGCAGTAGTAAAAACATTACTATTAGTAGCAGTAGTAGTAGTCGGGGAAGTAATAGTAGTTGTAGTAGTGGCAATAGTAGTAGTGGTAGAAGGAGTCATAGCAGTAGTGATTGTCGTAGCAGTAGTAGTAGTAGTGGTAGCAGTTGTAGTAGTAGTAGAACTAGTTGTAGGACTCGTAGAAGTAGTAGCAGTAATTGTAGGAGTAGTAGTAGCAAAAGTAGTAGTAGTAATAGTAATAGTTGTTATTATTGAAGCATCAGTAGCAGCAGGAGTAGTAGTAGTAGTTGTTGTAATAGTCGTAGAAGAAGTTGTAGTCATAGTAGTAGTAGTCATAGTAGTAGCGGTTGTAGTAAAAGTAATCGTTGTAAAAGTTGCAGCAGTAGAAGCATTTGTAGTAGAAATAGTTGTTGTTGTAGTAGTAGAAGTAGTAGTAGTAGTAGCAGTAACATCAGCAGTAGTTGTAGCAATATTTGTAGGAGTAGTAGTTGTTGTAGGAGTAGTAGAAGTAGTAGCTGATGTAGTAGTAGTAGAAGTAGAATTAGTAGTGGTGGTGGTGGTGGTGGTGGTAGTAGTAGTAGTAGTAGTCGTAGTAATAGTAATAGTAGCTATTGTAGTAGTAGCAGTAGTAGAAACTTTAGCAGTAGTAGCAGAAGTTGTAGTGAGAGGGGAAGTAATAGTTGTTGTAGTAGCACCGGTAGTAGTAGTGGTGGTAGGAATCATATCAATAGTAATTGCAGTAGCAGTTGCAGTAGTAGTGGTAGTAGTTGTAGTAGTTGTAGTTGTAGTAGTAGTAGTAGTAGTGGCAACAGCTGTTGTAGTAGTAGTGGTAATCATACCGGGAGTAGTAGCAGTTGTGGTAGTAGTAGTTATTATAGTAGTAGTAGTTATTGTAGTACTAGTAGTAGTAGCAACAACAGCTGCAGTAGTAGTAAAAGTAGTAGTAGCAGTAGTAGTTGGAGCGGAAATAGTAGTAATATTATTAGAGATAGTTGTTGTTGAATCAACAATAGTAGTTGTCATAGAATTAGTAGCAGTGAAAGTAACGGAAGTAGTAGTAGTAGTTGTAGTAGCAGAAGTAGCAGTAGTAGTAGCAGTAGGAGTAGTAGTAGGAATAGTAGTAGGAGAAGTAGAATAGTACTAGCACTAGTAGCAGCAGCGGCAACCATAGTAGCAGCAGTAGTAGAATTAGAAGTAGTAGTAGAAGTATTAGTAGCCGCAGTAGTAGTTGTCGAAGTAGTAGTAGCAGTAGTAGGAGGAGTATTTATAGTAGCAGGAGCTGTAGTGGTAGTCATAGTAGATGTAGTAGAAGTAGCAATAGTAGTAGTAGTAGTAGCAATAGTAGTAGTAGGAGTAGTAGTAGTAGTTGCAGTAGTGGTAGTACTAGAAGCAGTAGTAGTAATAGAACGACAACAACAATAACAACTACTACTACAACAACTGTTACTCTTACTAGTACTACTAGTAGTAGTACTACAATTGATACTACCACCGTTACGAAAACTACTGCTACAACTACCACTACAACTTCGACTACTACTACTATTGTTACTACTAGTTGTACTAGTTCTACCCCCACTCCAACTCCCACTCCTACTCTACTACTGCTACTACTACTACTACTACTACTACTTCTACTACAACTACCACTACTACTACAACAACTACAACCACTACTGCAACAGTTACTACTACTACTAAAACAACAACTACTAATAGTGCAACTACTGCTACTATTACTACTACTACTACTCCTCCTACTCCTACTAGCCCTACTCCAACTACTGATACTCCAACTACAACAACTACTACTACTCCTGCTACTGCTGCCGCCTCTGCAACTTCTACAACTACTATTACTGTCACTAATGCTACTAGTATTAATAGTACTACTACTGCTACTATTGCTACTAGTGCTACTACTACTACTACTACTACTACTACTACTACTACTACAGCTACTACTACTTTTACAACTATTGCTGCTGTTACTACTACTTCTACTATTCTCACTATGACTACTGCTACTACTTTTGCTACAACAACTACAAGTGCCGCTGCTACAAATGCTACGGCCACAACTACTACATCACCTAATACTAATACTACAGCAACTACTACTACTACAGCTGCTACAACTGCTACAACTATTATTATGACTACTACTACTTCTACTACTGCTACTAGTACTATTACTACAATAACAACCACGATTACAACAACAATTACTACTACTAGTACTACTACTACTGCTACTACTAATACTTCTCCTCCTCCTCCTCCTACTACTACCACCACTACTACTACTACTACTTCTACTACTGGTACTACTACTATTGTTGCTACTACTACTACTACTACTACTACTACAACAACAAAAACTACTACTATAATAACAACCACTGCTACAACAACAACAACTACTACTGGTACTACTACTATTGCTACAACTAATACTTCTCCTACTACTACTATTACTACAGGTACTACTACTACTACTACTACTACTACTACTACCTCTACTACTGGTACTACTACTATTGCTACAAATACAACTGCTACTACTCCTACAACTACTACTACAACAACTACTACTACTGTTGCTACAACTACAACTACTACTGCTACTTCTACTGCGACTATTGCTATATAACTACTTTTACAATTACTATTATTGCTACTACCACTTCAACTTCAACTACACCTACTCGTACTATACCACTACTATTACAACTACTACTACTCCTATTGCTTCTAATACTACTACTTCTACTAATACTACTACTTTTACTACTACTATCACCACAAATACTAGTACCACTGCTACAACAACTACAACTTCTACAGTGACTACTACTACTACTAGAACTTCTGCTGCTACTACTACTACTACAACTACTAGTACTACTAGTACTACTACTACTATTTCCCCTGCTATTGCTACTCCTATAGCTACTACTGCTACTACTACTGCTACTATGACAAGTACTCTTGCTGCTACTGCTACTACCATAACTGCTACTTCATGCGCTACAGCTACTATTACTACTACTGTTGCTACTGCTACGACTGCATCAACTACCTATACTACTACTCTTACCACTACTACCACTACTACATCTACTACCTATACTACTACTCCTACCACTACTACCACTACTACTACAATAATAACAACAACAATGACTACTACCACTGCTACTACTACTAAAGCTACAACTACTACTAGCACTCCATCTACGTTTGCTACTACTGCTACTACTGCTAATATTTCTACTGGTACAACAACAACTACTGCTATTACTACTAATACTACTACAACTACTGCTACTATTTCTACTACTACTACTTCTACGACAAGTCCTAGTACTACTTCTACGGTTGCTGCTGCTACTACTACTACTACTACTACAGCTACTACTAGGATTGCTGCTATTACAACTTTTGCTACTCCTGCTACTACTGTTGCTGCTGTTATTAGTATTACTACTGCTACTGTTACTACTATTACCACTTCTACTTCTACTACTACTACTGCAAGCACTGCTACTCATACTAGTACTACTATAACTACTACAACAACTATTAGTCATCCACTAACAACTCCTACTACTCCTACTACTACTACTACTACTACTAATGATGCTGCTGCTGGTACTCCTACTGCTACTGCTACTACTATAATTCGTACTAGTACTGCAACAACTACTATTGCTACTACCACCACTATTACTACAACAACAACTACTACTACTACTAATACTTCTGTTACAACAACAACTACTACTACCGCTACTACCACAACAACTACTACTACAACCACTACTACTACTCTTCCTATTACTACTATGATTACTACTGCTACTGCAACCAATATTACTTCTGCTACTACTACAACTAATGCTGCTGATGCTGCTACTCCAACAACTACTATTATGACTACTACTGCTGCAACTACTACTCTACTAGTACTACCATTACCATAAGTACTAGTAAAACTTCTACTGCTACTACTACCACTAGCACTACTACTGCTACTACTTCTACTGCTAATTTGACTATTACTACAACAATTACAACTACTACTACCACTACTATTGCTATTACTGCTACTACTACTACCACAACTACCATAAGGCCTACTACTTCTACTACAATTACGACAATAACTTTTACTACTACTACTACTACTACTACTACCACTTCTACAACCACTTCTACGGCTACCACGAGAACACCTACTACTACTACTGCTACCACTAGTCCTACAAATACTACCAGTACGACTGCTACAACAATAATAACTACTACTCCTGCTCCCGCTACTACTACTACCAATACAACAACTACTACTCCTCCTCCTCCTCCTCCTCCTCCTACTACTACTACTACTACTACTAAAATTACTATTACCAACTACTACTACTGCTATTACTACTACTACAACTCCTACTACTACTACTACTACTAACCATTACTAGTATTTACAACGTTACACAACTGCTCTACTAGGTACTAGCTGCGACTACTATGACTACTACTACTAAACCTATACTTCTACGATTGACCACAACAATAACAACTACGACACTACAACCTACTACTCCGACTACTGACAACTACTTATTACTACTACTAATAACACTACTACACTAACTAGTACTACTACTACTTCTACTAATACAACTACTACTACTCCTACAGCTTCTAATGTTACTACTTCTACTGCTACTACTTCTTCTACTACTGCTATTACCAACACCATTACTACTACTGCAGCCAAAGCTACTACAACTTCTACTACCACTACTACTACTATATTTTTGACTACTACAACTACTATTGCTACTATACCTATTGCTCCTACACCTACTATTGCTGCTGCTACTGCTAGTACTACTACTCCTCCTAATACTACTACTATTACTATAACTAGTCCTACTACTACTACTACTACTACTACTACTACCACTACTACAATTATTAGTACCACTACAACTACTACTACTCCTACTGCTGTTGCAACTACTACTACTACCACTATTACTAACACTACTACTACAACTAATTCTACTACTACTACTTCTACTACTACTCCTAATAGTACTACTGCAACTACTACTACTACTATTACTGTAGCTACTATGACTACAACTTTAAGTACTAGTACTATTACTTCTACTACTACTACTACTAATACTATTAGTACTAGTACTATTGCTCCTACGACTTACTACCACTACTTTGACTGCTAAATACTATAACTGCTACTACTACTACTACTGCTAGTACTTGTACTACTAATACTACTACTACTTATCCTAAAACTACCACACCAGCTACTACTACTACTACTATGATTGCTACTACTACTACTACTCCAACTACTTTTACGACTACTGCTACTGCTTCTGCTACCACTCCAACTAATCCGACTACAACTACTACTACTAGTACTTCCACTACGACTACTACTACTACTACTATTCCTACTCCTTCTAATATTACTTGTACTATTTCTACTATATCGACAGCTACTACTACTACTACTACTACTACTATTTCAACTCCTACCACTTTTATTGCTACTATAATTACTTCAACTACTTCTATTACCACTACTACAACTACAACTACAACTGCTACTACTTCTACTGCTACTACTACTCGTACTACAACAACAAGCACTACTACTACTACAGTGCCTCCTACACCTACTATAGCTACTACTAATGTTTCTACTACTACTACTTCTGTAGTGGCTGCGGCTGGCGCTACTACTACTACTACTACTACAACAACTACTATTGTTGCTGCTACTGCTACAGGTACTACTACTACCACTTCAACTTCTTGTACAACTACTACTACTGCTACTCCTATTTTTACTACTAGTATTAGTAAAACTACTGCTACTACTACTACTACAACTACTACTACTACTACTACTACGTCTAGTACTACTACTACTACTACTACTACTACTACTAGTACTACTACTACTACTACTACAACTAATGTAGCTGCTGCTGGTAGTCGTACAACTACTGCTATTGCTATAATTAGTACTATTACTACTTCTACAAATACTACTATTACTACTTCTACTACTTCTACTACTACTACTATTGCAACTCCTTCTAACATTACCGCTACTACTTCTACTATTACTACTAATTCTGCAACAACTGCTGCCGCTGCTACTGCTATTACTACTGCCGATACTACTACTACTTATGCTGCTGCTTTTGTAGCGCTACTACAACTACTACTACTACTACTACTACTTCTACCACTGTTGCTACTACCACTGCTATTATTGCTTGTATTACTACAACAACTACTATTACTACTACTACTACTGCAACTACCACTACTAATACTGCTACTGCTACTTCTTCTACTGTTACGACTAATACTACCACAACTGCTACTACTCCTCCTACCACTACAACTGCTACTGTAGCTACTACTGCTATTACCATTGCTACTGCTGTTACTTCTGCTATTTCTGCTGCTCTTAATACTGCTACTACGTCCACTACTACTGCTACAACTACTACTATAACTTCTACTACTGTGGCTACTAATACTACGACCACTACTTCTACTACTATTGTTGCTGCTGTTGTCGGTGCTGGTACTACAACAACTACTCCTGCTACTACTTCTGCCACTACTTCTACTACTACTTCCACCACTTCTACTATTGCTACTTTTGCTGCTACTATTGCTGCTACTACTATTGCCGCTACTACTACTGTGACTACTACTACCGCAACTACGGGCACTGCTACAGTTTTTGCTACTGCTTCTACTACTACTGCTATGGCGGCTACTAATACTTCTACTACTAGTACTTGTCCGACTAGTATTACTACTACCACTGGTACTACTACTACTACTACTACTACTACTACTACTACTACGACTACTACTGCTACTTCTATTTCTACTACTATTATTACTACCACTACTGCTACTACTACTACTACTAATACTACTACTACTACTACTACTACTACTACTACAACAACAATAACAACAACTAATGTAGCTACTGCTGGTAGTTGTACAACTACTGCTACTACTACAATTGGTACTATTACTACTTCTACAAATACTGCTAATACTACTTCTACTACTACTACTATTCCAACTCCTTCTAATATTACCGCTACTACTTCTACTATTACTACTACTACTTCTGCAACAATTGCTGCTGCTGTTACTGCTACTACTACTTACGCTACTGCAGTTGTTGCGCTACTGCTACTACTACTACTAATACTACTTCTACTACTACTACTACTACAACAACAATTACTCTTACTGCTGCTAGTACCACTGCTATTATTGTTACTACTGCTACAATAACTACTATTACTACCACTACTAAAACTGCTACTGCTACTTCTTCTACTATTGCGACTAATACTACAACAACTGTTACTACTGCTACTACTACTACTCCTCTTCCTACTACAACTGCTACTACAGCTACTACTGCTATTACCATTGCTACTACTGTTTCTTTTGCTGCTTCTACTGCTCTTAATGCTGCTACTATGTCCACTACTACTGCTCCAACTACTCCTATAACTTCTACTACTGCGGCTACTGATACTACTACCACTTCTTCTACTACTATTGTTGTTCCTGTTGTTGGTGCGGCTACTACGACAACTACTATCGCTACTTCTTCTGCCACTGCTTCTACTACTACTTTCACTACTTCTACTATTGCTACCTTCGCTGCTACTACTGCTGCTACTACTATTGCTGCTGCTACTACTGCTCCTGCTACTACCTCAACTATGGGCACTGCTGCAACTTCTACTACTGCTATGGCGGCTACTAATACTTCTACTGGTAGAACTTGTCCGACTAGTATTACTACTACCACTGGTACTACTACTACTACTACTACTACTACAGCTGCTGCTACTCCTATTTCTACTACTAGTATTACTACCACTACTGCTACTACTACTACTACTACTACTACTACTACTATTACTACTACTACTAATGCAGCTGCTGCTCGTAGTCGTACAACTACTTCTACTACTATAATTAGTACCATTACTACTTCTACTACTTCTACTACTACTACTATTCCAACTCCTTCTAATATTACCGCTACTATTTCTACTATTACTACTACTTATTCTGCAACAACTGCTGCCGCTGCTATAGCTACTACTACTGCCGATACTACTACTACTTATGTGGTTGTTGTTGCAGCGCTACTGTTACTACTACTGCTACTACTACTTCTGCTACAACTATTATTACTACAGCAACAATTACTACTACTGTTGCTACTACCACTGCTATTATTGCTACTACTACAATAACAACTACTATTACTACTACTACTACTGCTGCTGCTACTTCTTCTACTGTTACGACTAATATTACCACAACTGCTACTACTGCTACTGCTACTACTCCTCCTATTACTACAACTACTACTGCAGCTACTACGTCTATTACCATTGCCACTACTGTTACTTCTGCTACTTCTACTGCTCTTAATGGTGCTACCACGTCCACTACTACTAATACCACTACTACTCTAACTTCTACTACTGCGGCTACTAATACTACTGCCAGTACTTCTACTATTGTTGCTACTACAACAACTAGTACTGCTACTACTTCTGCCACAGCTTCTACTACTACTTCTACTATTGCTACTTTTGCTGCTACTACTACTACTACTGCTATTGCTGCTGCTACTACTGCTACTACTACTACCGCAACTACAGGCACTGCTACAACTTCTACTACTGCTTCTACTACTACTGCTATGGCAGCTACTAATACTTCTGCTGCCAGTACTTGTCCGACTACTGTTACTACTACTACTACTACTACTATTACTACTACTACTACTACTACTACTACTACTACTACTACTACTACTACTACTACTACTACTACTACTACTACTATTAATACTACTACGACTACTAATAATAATGCTACTATTACTACTACTGCACCTAATGCTGCTACTACCACAACTACAACTACAACTATTATTACGACTGCATCTGCTGCTGTTGCTAGTATTGGTGCTAGTACAACAACTACTACTACTTCACCTACTACTACTACTATGCCTAGTACTACTTCTGCCACTACTACTGCTACTGCTTCTATAAAAACTAATACTAGAACTATGGGTACTACTTTTGCAACTACTACTGCTGCTACTACTACGGCTACTACTACTACTACTACAACTACTATTACCACTGCTACTACTACTACTACGACTATAGCAGTTGCGACAATTACTTCTACTACCACCACCACCACTACTACTACTTCTGTTGCCATTGTTGCTACAACTACGACCACTACTGCAATAACAACAACTAATACTATTGCTATCACAACTCCTACTATAGCTATTGCTACAACTACTGCTACTACTGCTTCTATTACAACTCCTACTATAGCTATTGCTATAACTACTACTACTGCTGCTATTACAACTCCTACTATAGCTATTGCTACAACTACTGCTACTACTATTGCTACTACTACTATAGCATCTACTACTTCTACAGCTTCTACTACAACTACTATTAGTCCAACTACTACAACTAATGCGACTACAACTACTGCTTCTACCACTAATACTACTAATGCAACTACAACTATTGGTTCTACCACTCCTACTACTAGTACTTCTACTAATACTAATACTACTGCTATAACTAGTACTTCTACAGCTACTACTACTTCTTCTGCTACTACGGCTTCAAATGCTACCACTACTACTACGACTGCCACCACCACTACTACTACTGCTACTGCTACTACTACTTTTAGTACTACCAGTACTACTACTGCTACTATTGCTACTGCTACTACTATGGCTTCTATTGCAGCTACTACTGCTACTACTACTACTGCTGCTGCTACTTTTGCTGCTGTTGCTACTATTGCTACTACAACTGCCACTACTGTTACTACTATTGGTACAACTATTACTTCTACTACTACTACTATTGCTACTACTACTGCTGCAACAACAACTACTGCTACGATAGGCACTAGTAATGCTCCGCTATTGCTAGTATTACTACTACTATTGCGTGCTACTAAATATTACTTACTACATGTCCGACTACGACTACTACTATTGGTACTACTGGCTCTACTACGACTACAACTACTACTAATACTACTGCTACTGCTACAACTACTAGTAATACTTCTGCTACTACTACTGCTAATACTAACACTACTCCAACTACCACTACTCTTGCTACAACTGCTCCAACTTCTGCTACTATTGCTACAACAACAACAACAACTACTACTACTCCTCCTACAACTACTACTAATACTACTACTACTACTACTAGTACTAACAATATTACAACTATTACTACTACAATAGCTACTGTTGCTTCCAGCATAACTACAACAACTACAATGCTGTTGCTACTACTGCTACTACTGCTATTGTTGTTGTTGCTGCTACTACTACTACAACATCTACTACTTCGTCACCTACTACTACTACTGCTGCTAGTACTACTTCTGGCACTACTATTGCTACTGCTTCTACTACTACCACTACTAGAACTATGGGTACTACTTCTGCTGCAACTAGTACTACTACTACTACTACGACTACTTCTACTACTCCTATTACTACTACTAGTACTGCTACTCCTACTACATCTACCACTACTACTGTAATAACTACTACAACAACAACA
>RXID01021639.1:11264-34655 GCA_005019695.1 Trichopus zeylanicus subsp. travancoricus
TAGCTATTGTTACAAACTACTGCTACTACTGCTTTCATTACAACTCCTACTATAGCTATTGCTACAACTACTACTATACTACTGCTACTACTGCCTGCTATTACAACTCCTACTATAGCTATTGCTACAACTACTGCTACTACTATTGCTACTACTACTATAGCATCTACTACTTCTACTGCTTCTACTACAACTACTATTAGTCCAACTACTACTACTAATGCGACTACAACTACTGCTACAACTACTGCTACTACTATTGCTACTACTACTATAGCATCTACTACTTCTACTGCTTCTACTACAACTACTATTAGTCCAACTACTACTACTAATGCGACTACAACTACTGCTTCTACCACTAATACTACTAATGCAACTACAACTATTGGTTCTACCACTACTACTACTAGTACTTTTACTAATACTAATACTACTGCTATAACTAGTACTTCTACAGCTACTACTACTTCTTCTGCTACTACGGCTTCAAATGCTACCACTACTACTACGATTGCCACCACCACTACTACTACTTCTACTACTACTATTAGTACTACCAGTACTACTACTGCTACTATTGCTACTGCTACTACTATGGCTTCTATTGCAGCTACTACTGCCACTACTACTACTACTGCTGCTACTTTTGCTGTTGTTGCTACTATTGCTACTACAACTGCCACTACTGTTACTACTATTGGTACAACTATTACTTCTACTACTACTACTATTGCTACTACTACTGCTGCAACAACAACTACTGCTACTATAGGCACTAGTAATGCTCCTACAATTGCTAGTATTACTACTACTATTGGGGCTACTAATACTATTACTACTATATGTCCGACTACGACTACTACTATTGGTACTACTGGCTCTACTACGACTACAACTACTACTAATACTACTGCTACTGCTACAACTACTAGTAATACTTCTGCTACTACTACTGCTAATACTAACACTACTCCAACTACCACTACTCCTGCTACAACTGCTCCAACTTCTGCTACTATTGCTACAACAACAACAATAACAACTACTACTACTCCTACAACTACTACTAATACTACTACTACTACTACTACTACTAGTACTAATAATCATACGACTATTACTACTACAATAGCTACTGTTGCTTCCAGCATAACTACAACAACTACTATGCTGTTGCTACTACTGTTACTACTGCTGTTGTTGTTGTTGCTGCTACTACTTACTGCTACAACTACTACTGCTACTACTACTACGACTACTTCTACTACTCCTATTACTACTACTAGTACTGCTACTCCTACTACATCTACCACTACTACTGTAATAACTACTACAACAACAACAACTACAACTGTTACTACTCCTACTACCACTACTGTTGCTGCTGCTACTTGACTACTACTCCTAAAACTTTTAGTACTACTGCTATAACTACTACAATTGCTTCTATTACTACTAACAATACTACTGCTGCTACTACTGCTACTACTGCTATTGATGCTACTACTCCTAGTTCTACTACTACTACTAACACTAATACTACTGCTCCTACTACAATTACTACTACTGCTACATCTAATGCTATTGTTGCTATTGCTAAGACTTCTACTACTACAAATGTAACAACTACTGCTGCTGCTGCTTGTGCTGCGGCTACTACTATTGCTACTCCTCCTACTACTATTGCAACTACAACTTCTACCACTACTATAGCTGCTACAACTACTACTGCTGCTACTGCTACCAGAACACCTAGTACTACGATTGCTACTTCTAATGGTACTACTACTCCTACTACTGCTACAATAACTACTACTGCTATTGCTCCTACTACCACTACTACTACTTCTGCTACTATTACTACTCATATTTCGATTACCATTGCTACTGCTGCTACTACTACAACTACTATTTCTACTACTACCTCTACTACTTCTTCCACTACTTCTACTAAAACTACTACTACTATAGCATCTTCTGTTGCAGTGATTACTACTTCTACTACTACTTCTGCTGCGCTGCTACTACTAATACTACACCTACTACAATAATAACTACTGCTACTATTACTGCTACTACTTCTGCGACTACTACTACTATGACTATGGTTAGTACTACTGCGACTACGGCTAGTACTACTCTTGCTGCCACAACTTTTGCTATTGCAATTACTACTACTACTGCTACTGCTGCTACTACTACTACTATTGCTACTACTATGACTACTGTGACCACTACAGCAACTATTGCAACTACTGCGATTACGACTACCGCTACAACAGTGACTACCACTACTACAACTACTACTGCTACTACTGCTGCTACTATTACTGCTACTATGACTACTACTACGACTACTGCAACTACTACTTCTCCTATTGCTACCACTATAGCTACTACTACTGCTACTACGACTATTACTACAACCGCTATTACTACTACTACTTCTGCTACTACTTTGACTACTACTACTGCTATTACTACAGCTACTACTTCTCCTACCCCTTCTAATGGTACAATAACTACTACAACTACTACTACTACATGTACTACAACTGGTATAACTGCTACTACTACTACTCCTCCTCCTATAGGTAATAGTACTATTGCTACTACTACTACAGCTTGTTCTACTACTACTAACACTCCTACTACTTCTACTATTGCTCTAACTGTTTCTGCTGCTACTAATACAACTACTAACACAACTACTACTACTACTACTACTACTATTGCTAGTAGTACTACTACATTTGCTACTGCTGTTGCTACTACTACTACTATTGCTACTACTAACACCACCACTACTACTACTACTAGTACAATCTCTGTTGTTGCTATTGCTGTTGCTACTACTTCAACTACCTCTATAGCTGCTAATACTGCTCCTACTGCTGCTGCTGCTGCTACTACGACAATAACAACAACAACTGCTACTACTAATGGCACTACTACTCCTACTATGTCTACTACTGCTACTACTGTTGTTACTTCAACTACTACTACTACTACTGCTGCTGCTAATACTACTACTACTCCTACTAACACTGCTACTACTATTACTACTACAATAGCTACTACTGCTGCTACTATTACTACTACTAGTGCTACTATTCATACTACTATTAAGGCTACTACTACTACAAATGCTACTACTGCAACTACTACTACAACAACTATTAGAGCTGCTGCTACAACTGTGACTACTGCTTCTCCAACAACTACAACAACTACTACTACTCCAACTAATGCTTCTAGAACTTCAGCAACATCAACTAATATTGCTACAATGAATGGTACAATTACCCCAACTGCTACTACTGCTACTACTGCAACATCTGCTACTACTATTACTATTACTACTATTGGTACTACTGCTACTACAACTGTTACTTCTGCTACTACTACTATTACTACTACTACTACTATTATTGCTGCTACTTTTGCTATTGGAAATACTACTACTACTACTTCCCCTACTACTATGACCTGGACAACAACTACCGCTACTACTGGTACTTTTGCTACTACCAGTACTACTACTACTTCAACTGCTACTACTGCTAAAACTGCTACTACCGCCACTAATGCTATTACTAATATTACTGCAACTACTTCTACTACTACTACTACTGCAACTATCGCCACTACTACTACTGCTGCTACTGCTGCTACTACTACTATTACTACCACTACTACTACTACTACCGCTACTCCTCCTCCTGTCCGCTCTTACTACTACTGCTACTAATACCAAGAAAACTTATTGTACTTCTATTGCACCTAGTGCAACTTGCACTACTTTGACTACTACAACTACTTCTATTACTACTCCTTGTACAACTGCCACTACTACTATAATACTACTACTACTACGACAGCTACTATGGCTACTACCACTACTGGGACAGCTACTGCTCCTACTACTGCCACTACTCCTACTACTACTTCTACTACTTTTACTACTACTACTACAACTAATTCTGCTACAACATCTATTACTGCTACGACTGGTATTGCTACTACTACTGCTATTATGCCTACTACTACTACTAATGCTATGACTGCTACAACTACGACTGTAGCTACTACTACTACTACTACTGCTACTGCTGCTAAGACAACAAAAACAACGACTACTACTACTACTATTGCTACCACTGCTACAGCTGCTACAACTACTACTACAACTACTACTGTTACTACTGCTACTACAGTTAATACTGCTACTATTGCTACTGCTACTACTCCTGCTGCTGCTGCTGCTACTACTACTACTGTTACTTCTACTATCACTACTAATACTACTGCTACTGCTACTATTGCTACTGCTGCTATGACTACTTCTCATACTACTACTACTACTGTTACTACAACTGCTACTACAACTACTGTTACTACTACAACAACTACAACTGCGACGACTGCTACTGCTACTACTAGTACAACTAATACTAGTACTACTTCTGCCACTACTACCGTGACTATTACTACTGATACTACCACTGCTACAACTGCGACAATAGCTACTATTACGGCTACTACTCCCACTACTACTATTCCTGCAACTACTCCGACTACTACTAATACTGCTCTGACTGCTACTACTACTCCTATGCTACTGCTACTACTTCCACTACTACTACTCCTACCGCTATTTCTATTGCTACAACCACTACTACTACCACTGGTACTTCTACTACACTGCTACTATTACTACTTCAACTAATACTGCTACAACCGCTACTCCTACTACTACTACTATTGCTCCTATTCTTACTTCTACTACTATTACTACTACTCCTCCTCCTCCTACTATTACTTCTAAAGCTACTACTGCTACTGCTGCTTATACTACTACTACTACTACTACTACAACTACTAATGCTTCTACTATTACTACTACTACTACTACTACTACAACTATTATTATGACTACTACTGCTACTACTACTACAACCCTTCTACTGCTGCTACTTATGCTACAACTACTATTGCTACTACAACTACTACTAATTTTGATACGACTACTACTACCACTACTACCCCAACTACTACTACTAATACTATTCCAACTTCCACTTCTACTACTGCTAATACTGCTGCTGCTACTGTTGCTCCAACTACTACTACTATTCCTTCGCCTACTACTACTACTACTACTACTACTACACTAATGCTAATACTACTTCAACTACTGCTACTAGTTCTGCTAATACTACTTCAACTACTTCTACTACCACTACTACTGTTACTGCTAAGGCTGCTGCTGCTGCTACTATTGCTGCTTCTCCTATTAGTACAACTATTGTTACTAATACTACTTCTACTGCTTCTATTGTTGCTGCTACACTCCAACTACTTCTACTACTAATGCTACTACTGCTACTCCTGCTTTTGCAACTTCTGCTACTACTACTACTAATGCTACTGCTTCAATAAATACTTCTACTAGTACTCCTACTACAGTAACTATTGTTGCTGCTACAACTACTGCTTCTGTTACTCCTTCGAATACTTCCACTACAATTGCTACTACTACTACTACTACTACTACTATGAGTTTTACCAATGATACTCAAGCTACTACTGCTACTTCTGCTACTTCTACTACTAATATTGCAACTGCTGCTACTGCTACTATTGCTACTGCTACAACTACTACAGCTCCTTCAACTACTACTGCTACTACTGCTGCTGCTACTACTGATATCGCATCTACTACCACTCCTACTACTACTACTACTACTACAATTAATACAGCTCCAACTACTACTATTGATGCTGCTGCTACTCCTATAGCTACTAATACTACTCCTACTTCTGCTGCTCCTACTACTATTACTACCGCTACCACTACTACTATAGCTATTGCTGCTACTACTCCTACTACTACTACTACTATAACTATAGCTAATTCGGCTACTACTCCTACTACTACAACTACCACCACAATTACTACTATTGTTACTACTACTACTGCTTCTCCGACTACAACTGCTACTAGTATTACAACAACAACAACTACTACTACTCCTACATATGCTACTATAACTACTATTGCTACCACTGCTACGTCTCCAACTACTACTATTTCTACAACTACTACTACTATTGCTACTACTATTACTTCTCCTACTACTACTACTTCTGCTAATACAAATACTACGACTACTACTTCTACGACTACTACTGCTACTGCTACTGCTACTACTACTGCTACTACTGCTGCTGCTACTACTGCTACTACTACTACTGCTTCTACTGCTACTACTACTACAGCTACTACTACTGCTGCTACTACTGCTACTACTACTCCTCCAACTACAACTACTTTTGCTACTACTACTTCTACTCCTTCTCCTTCAACTGCTACTACTGCTACTACTACTCCTTCTCCTCGAACTGCTACTAATGCTACTTCTTCTACTACTTTTGCAACTGCTACTACAACAACTAGTAATACTATTACTCCTACTACTACCACCACAACTACTACTTATACTATTAATACTACTATGGCTACTGCTACAACAACAACTACTACTACAACTATAACAACTACAACTACTACTATTACTTTTCCAACTTCTACTACTACTGCCACTACTACTATATCTACTACTGCTGCTACTGCAACTGCTACTAATGCTGCTACAATGGCTACTACTGCAACTACTGCTACCACTACTACTACTGCTACTACTTCGACTACCGCAACTACTATTACTTCTAGTAGTATTAGAACCACTACTACTTCTACTGCTACTGCTTCTCCGACTACTACTACTTATTGTGCTAGTACTTCTCTTACTACAACTTGCACTATTTCTACAACTACTACAAGTACTACAACTACTACTACAACTGCTACTATACAACTAGAACTACTACTTCTACAACTACTAATACGACTACTACTACTACTGGTACTACTACTGCACTAGCTACTGCCATTTCTCCTGCTACTACTACTTTTTCTATTGCAAGGACTACTACTACTACTACTGTTGTTGCCATTACATCAACGACTGCTGCTACTACTACTGCTACCAATGCTACGACTACTACTACAGTGACTAGTACTACTACTATTACTACTACTACTACTACTACTACTACTATTACTGTTATAGCTGCAACAACAACAACTGCTACAACTGCTATTTCTCTTACTGCAACTACCACTGCTACTACTACTACTATTATTATTACTACCACTACTCCTACACCAACCTCTACTCCAACTACTACTACTAGTACTACAACAACAACAACAAGATCTACTACTACTAGTCTACTACTACTTGCGCTACTACTACAACTACTACCGTTGCGACTACTACTACTACTGCTATTGTTGTTGCTAATACTACTAACACTACTACTACTACTACTATTAATGTTACTACTACTATTACTGCTACTACTGCTACTACTACTTCTAATTCTATTAAAACTACTATTACAACAACAACAACTACTACTCCTACTGCAATTACTACCACTACTACTACTACAGCACCGACTACTGCCCCTAAAACGACTCCTACTCCTACCCCTACTCCTACTACTACTACTACTACTACTACTACAACTACAGCTACTACTACTACTAATACTACTACTACTACTAACACTTCTAGTACTACTACTACCAATACTACTACTACAACTGCTACTAGTACTACTACTACCATTAATACCACTACTACTGCTACAACTACCACTACCCCTACAACTACTACTACTGCTACTGCCCTGACTATTACTACTATTACTGGTATTATTGCTACTACTACTGTTACTATTACTACCAATGTTGCTACTATTGCTACTACTACTACTGCCACTACTGCTACTACTATTGCAATTGATACTATTTGTGCTGACACTACTACTATCACTACTGCTACTGCTAGTACTACCGCAACTGCTACTCCTAGTACTGCTACTGCTACTGCTACTACTACTACCACTACTACAGCGACGGTTACTACTAATACTACTACTACTACTACTTCTACTACTACTGCTCTTACTACTACAGCTAATACTTCTACTACTGCTACTACTTCTACTGCTATTACTACTGCTACTACTATTACAGCAGCAAATACTACTGATACTACTACTACAACAATAACAACAACAACTACTACTAGTACTACCACTACTACTGTTAATACTACAACTACTACTACAACTACTCCTGCTGCTACTCCTACTACTACTTCTTTTACTACTACTACTAGTACGAGAACAACAACTATTGCTGCTACTACTACTACTATACAGCCACTACTACTACGACCACTACCACTACTGCTATGACCACCGCTACAATTACAGTACTACTACTAGTATTATAGTACAACTACAACAACTACTGGAACTACGGCTAATGTTACTACTACTAATACTACTACTGCTACGATAAGTGCTACTGCTACGACTATTACTACAACTACTACAACCTCTCTTGCAAGTATTGCAACTACTCCTACTACGATTGCTTCTACTGCTCCTCCTACAACTATTGCTACTGCTATTACTACTACTCCTACTACTACTAAATCTACAACTTACTACTACTACTAGCATTACTACTGGTACTACTCCGCTACAACAAAAACTGCTATTACTACTACAGCTACAGCTACTACTACTGTTACTACTATTTCTACAACCTCTACTATTATAATTGCAACTACTACTCCTACTCCTCCCACTACAACAATTGCTACAACTACTACTATTACAACTACAGCAACTTCTACTACTACTAATACTACTACGACTACTACTACTACTACAACAACAACTTATATTACGACAAATATTACTAATACTACTACCACTTCAACAACTATTGCTACTACTGCCACTACTACAACTACTACTACTACTCCTACTACTATTGCTACTGATAGTACTACTACTACAACAACAACTACTACTACAAATATTGCTACCACCACTGATACTACTGCGACTACCACTGCTACTACTATTACTACTGCTCTTACTAATGCTAATACTCCCCCAACAACTACTTCAGCTATTATTACAACTGTTGTTGCTACTACTACTACTACCACTACTATTCCTATTAGTACTACTACTCCTACCACTACAACTTCTACTATTACTATTGCTACTACAACTATTACTACTACTACTACCATTATTACTACTACTACTACTTGTCACTACAACTACTGCCACTTCTGCAACTACTACTACTCCTACTACTACCACCGCCACTACTACTACTACTACAACAATTACTACTGCTACTACTAATACTACTATGACTACTACTACTACTATTACTACTACTACTACTATGGCTACTGCTACTACTACTACAGCTACAACTATTGCTACTACTACCACAACTGCAATTGCTACTGCTACTGCTACTACTTCTACTAGTACTGCTACTACTGGTGCTACTCTTACTGCTACTACTACTACTATTACATCTACTACAGCGACTACTACTTCTACTATTACTACTATTGCTTCGACTACTACCGCTACTACTGCTGCTACTGCTACTATTGCTATTACTACTACTGCAACTATGAATACTACTACTACTTCTACTGCTACAACTACTACTGCTTTTGCTTCTACCACTACTACTACTGCTAACGCTACTACAACAACATCAACTACTACTACTACTACTACTACTACTACGAGTACACTGACTACTCCAACTACTACTACTGTCGCTGCTATTACCTCTACTACTATAACAACTACTAGAGATACTACTATTACTCACAATAACAACAACAACAACAACTACTACTACTACTACTACTAAACCGCCTACTCCAACAACTACTACTGCTACTGCTATTACCTCTACTACTACAACTACTACTACTACTGACACTATTACTCACAACAACAACAACTACTACTGCTGCTGCTTACTACTACTCCTCCTCCTCCTACTACTACTACTAACTATGACTACCACTACTATCACTACTACTAATTACTACAATTACTGCTACTACTACTGATACTCCTACTACTCCTGCTAGTACTACCAAGCCTGCTACTACTACTGCTACTACTACAACAACTGACACTTTTGCTATTACTGCTACTAATACTGCTACTACACTACTACTGCTACAACTACTATTACTACTATTCCTACTACAACAACATCCACTACTACTATTGCAACTGCTGCTGCTCTAGTTGCTACTACTACTACAACCACTACAACAACAACTACTACTGCTACTACTACTACTACTATAACAGCAACAGCTGGTTCTACTACTACTACTACTACTGCTACTGCTCCTAATATTGCTACTACTACTTCACTATACTACTACTACTACTACTACTACTACTACTACTACTACTACTACTACACCTACTACTACTTCTACTTCTACTAGTGCTATTACTGCTACAACTACCACTACTACAACTGTTATTACTACTGCTACTACTCCCCCTACTACTACTTGTTTTACTACTTCAGCTACTGCTAATACTACTGCCACTACTGCTTCTACTATTACTACAACTAGTGCTACTACCATCACTGCTCCACCTACTAATACAACTGCTGCTTCTACTACTATTACTATTACTACTACTACTATCACTACTACCGCTACTACATGCTACTACTACTACAACAACAATAACAACAACTACTACCACTACTACTACTACCATGACTATTCCAATCACTACTACTACTACTACTACATCTACTATCAATGCTACTACAGTCACTACTGCTACTCCGACTACCATTACTGCTCCTGCTACTACTACTATGATTACTACTTTTATTCCCACTCTCAATGCTACTCCTACTCCTAACCCTACTCTGACTACAACTACACCTATTACTACTACTACTACTACTACTACTACAACTGCTACTATTGCTTCTGCTGCAACTGCTACTACTACTACTGCTGCTACTAATATTACTACTACTACAATTACTATTACTGCTACTGCCACTACTGCTATTGCTACTGCAACTCTTACTACAAGTACCCCAACTACTATTGCTAATACTACTACAACTACTAGTACTAGAACAAAAAGAACAACTGCTACAACTTCTACTACTAATTCTTCTACCAGTACTGCTCGTACAACTGCTACTGCTACTACTGCTACTATTGCTACTATTGCTACTGCTATTTCTGCTACTACTGCTACTACAACTATTCCTACAACTACTCATCTTACAACTAATGCTAGTACGACTACTCCAACATTTAATACAACTGCCATTCATTCGACTACTATTGCAACTACTCCTGCTGCTACTCCTACTACTACTAATATTACTACTGCTATAACTACTACTGCGGCTACTAATACTACCACTACTATTACTACTACCACTACTACTACTGATGCTACTACTACTACTACTGCTACTTCTACTGCTACTACTATGGCTGCAACCACCACAGCTGCTGCTGCTGCTACTACTACTATTTCTAATACTACAACTACTACTGCAGCTGCTGCTATTGCTACTCCTACTACAACTACTATGTTACTAGTACTACTCCTACTACAACTATTGCTACTACTGCTACTACTACTACTACAACTTCTACTACTACTACTGCTATTAATGCTTTGGCTACTACCACTGCTACTGCTGCTACCATTACTTGTACTACTACCATTACTTCTACTAGTATAACTCCTCCTACAACCACAATAGCAACTACTGTCGTAATAACTAATCCTATTACTAGTACTACTCCTATCACTACTCCTAGCGCTACCACTACTACTACTGCTACTACTACTATTGCTACTGCTGCTACTACTAGCACTACTGCTACTACAACAACTAATACTACTCCCCCTACTAGAACAACTGCTACTACTACTACTACCACAACTAAATACTACAACTTCTACTATTGCTACAGTTGCTACTACAACTACTACTTCTACTAATGCTACTGAGACTAATATGATTGCTACTACTACCACTATTATAACTATTACTACTACTGCTGCTGCTACTAGTACAACACCTACTATGATAGCTACTTCTACTACTACTAGTACTCCTACTACTACTACCACTACCACTACTATTACAACTAGTATGGTAGCTGCTACTCCTACTACTATTGCTACAGGTACTACTCCTACCACTACTATTTCTACTACTACTACTACACCAACTACTTCTTATACTAGTATAACTACTATTCCAACTACAGCTACTGCTACTACGACTGCCACTACTACTACTACTATTACTACTACTACTACTACTACTACTAATGCTACTACTACTACTATTACTACTACTAGTACTACTACTATAGCTACTACTACCGCTACTACCTCTACTACCACTACTACTCCTATACTACTACTTCCACACATGCTGCAATAGCTACTATTACTACTACTACTACTGCTATTACTATTAATGTAGCCACAGTTGCAGCTACTGCTATTTCTACTACTACTACAACTACCACGACAACATCTAATTCTACTACTACTACTGCTACTACCACTACTGCTACCGCAACTATTACTTGTTCTCCTACTACTACTATTACTAGAACTACTACAACTGCAACTACTCTTGCTACTATTGCTAGGACTACTATTACTACTACTGCTACACTACTACTACTACTACTACTACTACTACTACTACTACTACTACTACTATTTACACTACTACTACTACTACTATTGCAACTTTTAGTACTAGTACTACTACTATTGCTGCTACTACTACTACTTCTGCTGCTGCTACTATTCTTACTACTACTACTGCTACTACTGCTTCTCCCACTACTATTACTACTATCATTGCTATTGCTACAACTAATACTACTACAACTTCTGCTACTACTACTGCTACCACTACTACTACTACTACAACTGCTACTGCTTCTACTACGACTACTACAACCACTACTGCGGCTACTAATACTACTACTACTATGACTATTACGACTACTACTTTTGCTGATGCTAATGTTGCTACTACTACTACTATCACAACTACCTTTGTTACTACTACTACTTCTATAATAACTTTCGTTCTAGCTATTACTTCAACTACTATTACTACAAATACTACTATTGCCACTACTGCTGCTATAGCTGCTATTGCCAATACTATGGCTACTACAACTGCTACTACTACTACTATTGCATTGCTACTACAACTTTCACTACTACTGCTGCTCCTAGTACTACAACTGTTACCACTACTGCTTCTACTATTATTTTTGAAGCTAAAGCTACTACTGCTACTTACTACTACACCAAGTACTATTGTTGTTGCTTGCTATTGCTACTCTACTACTACTACAAGTACTACCACCACCACTGCAACTACAACTACTACTTCTGCTACAACTACTACTTGTACAACTACTACTACTTTTGCTACTACTGCTACAATTACTGCTACAACAACTCTTAATACTACTGAAACTACTGCTACTACTACTTCTACTACTACTACCACAACTACTTATACAACTGCTACTTTTTCAAAGGCAGCTACTACTGCTTCTCTAATACTACTACTGCTACATTGACCTCACTGAACTACTAATACTAGTCTACTCCTCCTCCTCCTCCTCCTCTACTACGACTAAACTTACTACTACTACTGACGAACTACTACTATTACTACAGCTACTATTGCTACTACTACTACTTCTACTACTACTACTACTACTACAACTACTCCTACTACTACTACTTCTACTGCAACAACTACTCCTCCTCCTCCTCATCCTCCTACTACTACTACTATGGCTACTAAGACCACTACTAATACTCCTATCAATACTACTGCTACTACTGTTGTTACTATTGCTACTACTACTACTACTATTATTATTGTTATTGTTGTTGCTACCACTACTACTACTACTACGACTTCTCCTACTACTACTGCTACTACACTGCATACTGCTTCTACTCCTACTGCAACTGCTGCTGCTACTACTGCTACTGCTGCTACTTCTAGCACTATTACTGCTACTACTGCTACTACTGGTACTATTGCTACTACTACTTACAACTAATGTAGCTACTCATGCTTCTATTGCTACTGTTACTACTACCACTACTGCTATTGCTATAGTCACTACTACAACTACTTATACAACTACTGCTACTACTGGTACTATGATTAGAACTACTACTACAACTACTTGTACTACAACTACTTCTCCTACAAAAACAACTACTATTACTTCACCTACTACTATTACTGTTGCTACTACTGTGACTACTATAACTACAACTAGTGCTACTTCAACTGTTACTACTACTGCTACTTCTACTATAGCTACTGCTGAAACTACGGCTACTACTACTGCTACTTCTACTATAGCTACTACTGCTACTATGGCTACTACTACTATTGCTACTGCTACTCCTACTACTATTACTACAGCTACTACGACCTCTATTACTCTAGTTGCCGCTACTACTTCTACAACTACTACTGCTGCTGCCACTGCTACTACTGCTATTACAGCAATAACTGCTAATCATACTATGACTACTACTATTGCTACAACTTCTACTGCAATAGTAACAATTGCTACTACTGCTGCTCCATTGACTACTACTACTACTAATACTGCTACTACTACTGCTTGTACTACTACTACAACTACTGCCACTACTACTACTACAACTTCTCCTCCTCCTACTACTATAGCTGCTACAACAACTATTGCTACTGCTACTACTACTGTTACTACTACTGCTACTACTACTTCTTCTGCTAATAGTACTACTATTGTTACTACTACTTCTACTTCTACAACTTCTACCACTATGACTACTACTACTTCCACTACTGCTACTACCACTGCTTCTACTACTATGACTAGTACTACTGCTTTTACTGCTATAGTTGCTATAACTACTGCTACTCCTACTACTATTGCTGCTACTACTACTGCTGCTACTACTAGTACTACTACTACTATTCTTACTACTACTACAACTGCTACTTTTGCTACTACTACTTCTACTACTACTACCACGACGACTATTGCAACAACAACAACTACTAGTACTACTACTAGTACAACTATAGCTACTTCTTTTGCTTTTGCTACTACTACTACTTCTCCTACTACTACCACTATTTCTACTAATACTTCTGCTCCAACTGCTACTACTACTGCTGTTGCTATTATTGTTGCTCCTACTAATGGGCTACAACTACTACAACAACTACTACTACTACGACTGCTACTACTATTACGGTTACTGCTGCCGCTATTACAACAACAACAACAATAACAACAACAACAACTACTACTACTACAAGTTCTACTTCTACGGCAGCTGTTGTTGCTGCTACTGCTACTAATAGAACTACTCCTACTACTTCTCCTACTGCTGCTAATACTACAACTCCTACTACTGCAACTACTTATACTGCTACTTCTACTCCTACAATTTCTCCTACTTCTACTAATACTACTGCTACTGCTATTGCTACTACTGCTACTACTACTACTACTGCTACTACTACCACTACTACTACAACTACTAGTGCTACGGTTACTACTCTTGCTACTACTATTGTTACTACTGCTCCTACTACTACTACTTGTACTACTACTACTACTATTATTGCTGCTACTATTATTGGTACTACTACTGCTACTACTGCTGCTACTATTATTTGTACTACTACTACTACTACCACTGCGACTACCACTACAACTCCTACTACCACAACTACTACTACTTTTGTTGTTGTTGCTGCTACTACTACTAATGATGTTGTTGTTCATGTTGCTACTAATATTACTACTATTTCTCCTACTTCTAATATTAATGCTACTGCTACTATGTCTACTACATTGGTACTCCTTGGATTGCTACAACTACTGCTGCTGCTACTACTACTACTACTACTAATGCTACTACTAATACTATTACTACCACTACTGCCACTACTATAAATATTTCTTTTGCTACTACTACTATTACTACTACTACTATAACTACTATTACATCTACCGCTACTGCTACTACTACTATAAATACTACTGCTACTACTATGACTTTTAGTACTACGAGTGCTACTACTACTAATATGACTTTTACGATTACTACTACTACTACTACTATTGCGGCTACTAATACTACTACTACTACTCCTACTACCACTACTACTGCTACTACTACTACTAATGCCGCTGTTGTTGTTGTTGCTACTAATACTACTACTATTTCTCCTAATACTACTACTAATGCTACTGCTACCATTACTACTGCACTACTACTTCTTTGACTACTACTATTGCTGCTACTGCTGCTACTACTATTGCTACTATTGCTACTGTTAATACTATTACCACTACTACTACCATTACTGCAAATATTGCTTCTGTCACTTCTGATATTACTACTATTGCTTCTACTCCTGCAACTACTACTACTACTACATCAACAACTTTTACAACTACTGCTACTACTAGCACTACTACTATAACTACTACTGCTACAACTATGACTTTTCCTACTACTACTACAGCTACTTCCACTTCCCTTACAATAACAATAACTACTACTATTTCAACTACCACTACTTCTACTACTGCTACTATTACAACTATTGCTTCTGCTACTACTACTACTACTACTACTACCACTGCTGCTACTTCTACTCTTGCAATTCTTGCTACTACTACTACTACCACTGCTGCTACTACTACAGCTACTACTACTTCTATTATTACGGTTTCCACTACTACTTCTACTACTATTACAAATACTACTGCTAGTCTACTACTACCACTACAATAACAACAACAACAACAACAACTACTACTACTACTACTCTGATTACTTCTACTGCTACTACTACTTTGACTCCTAATAATGCAAGTACTACAACAGCAACAATTGCCCCTACTACTACTACTACTACCGCCACTGCTACAGCTATAGTTGCAATAGCTGCAACTACTACTAGTACAACTACTCCTACCACTGCAACTACGGCTACAGCTTACTATTGCAACTACTGCTACCACAACTGCTAATATTATCGCTCCAAGTACTACTACTACTAATACAACTAATACTGCTTCTCATACTACTACTGCTACAATGAGTACTACTACCACTTCTGGTACTACTACTTTTGCTACTACTACTACTATGACTACTACTACAACAGCTACTAAAAATACTATGATTATTATAGCTACTATTTTGGCTGAAACTATGACTTCTCCTACTACTGTTACTATAGCTACTACTTCAGATACTACTACTGCTGCTACTCCTACTAATACTACAGTTGCAACAACTACTACTACTACAACTAGTATTACTACTACTACTACTATTACAACAACAACTACTACTACTCCTTCTACTACTACTTCTCCGACTATTGTAGCGGCTACTACTTCTACTATGACTACTATGACTGCTACAATCGCTACTACTACCACTACGGCTACAACTATGACTGCTACAACAACTACTACTATAACTACTACTATAGCTGCTGCTACTACTACAACTTCTTCTGCTACTACTACTACTTCAACTACTTCTCCTACTACTACTACTAGTACTACTACTACTACTACTAGTACTACTACTACTACTACTATTGATAGTAATAGTTCCACTAAACTATAGCTTCTACTGCGACTATTGCTACTACTACTACTACTTCTATTGTGACTGGTACTACAACTCCTACTTTGACTCCCACTGCTAGTACAACCACTACTGCAACTACTGCTACTACTACTACTTCTACTACTACCCCTACTACCACTACTCCAACTACTACTACTAGTTCTCGTACTACTACTAAAGCTACTACTACTACTACTACTTCTGTTACTATAAATCCTACTGCAACTAATACTACTACTACTACACTATTATTACTAACACTAGTACTACTAATACTAACAGTACTACTACTACAGATACTATGACTACTACTAGTTATGTGACTACTATTGCTGCTACTGCTATTGCTGCTATTACTACTGTTGCTGCTACTGCTAATACTGCTACTACTACTTTGACAACTTCTACTACTAATGCTAGTACTGCTAATATTGCAGCTACTACTATTACTACTACAACTATTACCGGTACAATGGCTACAACTACTACTACTACTACGACTGCTGTTGCCACTAACACAGCTACTACCACCACAATTGCTGCTACTTCTGCTACTACTACTGCCCACTACTACTACTACGGCTACGGCTACTCCTAATACTACACCTACTACTACTCCTCCTACACCAATTCATACTATAACTCCTACTCCTACTACTACTACTACTACTACTACTACTACTACTACTACTACTACTAGTACTACTATTATTACTACTACTCCTTCTGCTACTTCTACTACTACTATTACTCCTATTACTACAACTACAACTACACTACTACTACTAATACTACTACTAGTGCTGCTATTACAACTATTATGACCACTACGTCTACTTTTGCTACTCCTACTACTATGAATACTACTACTACAACAACTACAACTACTACTTCTACTGCTACTACTACTACTGCTGCAAGTACTTCTGCTACTGCTACTACTACCACAATTACTTTTACTACTCCTATTACTACTACTACTACTATTGCTGCTGCTACAAATATTATTACTACTACTACAACTAGTATTCCAACAGCTACTATTACTATGACTACCCCTACTACTAGTACTACAACTACTACTACTACTACTACTACTTCTACTAGAACTTCTACTAATACTATTACTACTGCCGCTACTACTACTACTACTGTTGTTGCTACTATTGCTACTAATTTTGCAACTGCTACTATTGCTACTACTACTAATACTGCTATAAATACTACTATTACTTCTACTGCTGGTACTGGTTGTACTAATACTATTGCTATTGCTGTTACTGTTACAACCACTAAAATTAGTTCTACTGCTACTACTAATGGTACTATTACCAATGCTACTAGTAGTCCAACGACTATTGCTACTACTACTGCTACTACGACTACTGCTACTTCTACTATAACTAATACAACTTCTACTACTTTACTTTCGAGTACTACTACAACAACTACTGCTCCTACTAATTCTACTACTACTTACCCAACTACTACTACTACTACCACCACTACTATTGCTGCTATTGCAACAACTACAACGACCACTACTGCTATTATCGCTACTACTACTGCAACTATTATGACTAGTGCTACAGCCCCTGCTGCCACTTCTGCTATTGCTATTAGTACTACTAGTCATGCTACTACTACTTCTAATACAACTACAACTACTACTCCTACAGCTACGACTATTACTACTACTACTACTACTATTACTACTACTACTATTTCTGCTACTACTTTTACTACTACCGTAACTACTCCTGCTACTGCTGCTGTTGCTACTACTACAATAATTACTGCTAGTTCTCCTATTTCTATGACTGCTGCCACCATTACAACTACTACTATCACTGCTACAATTGCAATAACAACAACAACTACTGCTACTACTACTAATACTACTACTACTACACCTAATACAACTACTACTCATACTACTACAACTACTGCTGCTACTGCTACTACTACCACTACAGCTCCTACTACGATAACTATTGCTACTATTTCTATACTCCTATGCCTGCTACAATAATAACTGTTATAGCTACTGCCGCTACAACTACTATTATTTTTAATAATGATACTCCTGCTACTGCTGCTTATGCTACCACTTCTGCTACAACAACTGCAACTACTACTCCTGCAACTATTACTACTACTCCTTCTACTATTGCTACTTCTACTACTATGGCTGCTACTACTGCTAGTACCTTCAATACTACTCCAACTACTACAACTAATGCTACTACTACTATTGCTACTACCGCTACTACTACTACTACTACTCCAACTACTACTACTATTACAACCACTACTTATCCTACTAATACTCCTACAACTACTGCTACTGCAACTACTTATACTTCTACTATGGCTACCACTACTCCTAATATTACTACCACTCCTAATTTTTTTTAGTGCCACAACTACTTCTACAGCTTCTACTACTACTGCTACTACTCCAGCTGCTATTTCTACTACTACTACTAATATTGCTCCTACTACTATTGTTATTACTACTTCTACTACTACCGCTGATATAACAACAACTACTACTACTACTTCCACTACTATTATGGCTGCTACCACTACCACTACCACTACCACTACTACTACGACTACTGATACAACAACAATAACTACTACTACTACATTAGCTACTACTTCTACCACTGCTGCTGCTACTACTGCTACTACTACTATTACTAATACTACTCCTATTACTACTACATCTGCTACTACTACTGCTGCTATTACTATGACTGCTGTTGCTACTTCTACTACGACTACTATTTCTACTACAACTACTACTTCTACTACTTCTCCTACTTCTACTACTTCAACTAAAACTGTTGCTACTTCAACGGCTACTACTACTGCTGCTACCACTACTACTACTATAGCTCTACTACATAACTACTGATACTATTTCCTCTACTCCTACACCTATAATTACAACTAATACTCCTGCTTCTATTGCTACAACAACTATTATTTTTACTAGTGATACTCCTACTACTGCTACTGCTACCACTTCTACAACTACAACTGCAACTGCTGCTCCTACTAATATAGTTACTACTCCTTCTACTACTGCTACTACTCCTATAATGATAGCTACTACTACTACTACTACTACTACTAAAAGTACTTCGAATACTACTACTACTACTATTAGTACTACTACTGCTACTGCTACTGCTGCTGCTACTACTATTACTGCAACTACCGCTACTACTATAACAACAACTACTACTACAACAACTACTGTAGCTACAACAAATACTCCAGCTACCACTGTAACGACTTATACGTCTACGGCTACTACTGCTACTCCTACTACTGCTACTATTGCTCCTACAATTACTACCATTCCTACTTTTACTAGTGTTATAATAGCTTCTATTACTTGTACTACTGCTACTACTACTACTCTTGCTACTACTTCTACTACTACTACCACTTTTGCTGCTACTACTGATACTACTACTACTACTGCTGCTACTACTGCTACTACTGCTACTGCTTCTATTACTACTATGGCTACTACCACTTCTACTACTATTGCTGCTACTACTTCTACTATTATTATTACTACTACTACTACTTCTACTACTTCTGCTACTGCTACTACTACAACAACTATTACTATAACTACTACTATTACTTCTACAACAGCTACTGTAGCTGCAACTGCTGTACTACTACTATGACTACTACTGCTGTTGCTACTTTTGCTACTACTGCTACTACTATTGCAACTATTGCAACTTCTGCTAGTACTGCTACCACTACTACTACTACAACAACAACAACTACTACTACTACTACTATTACTGCTACTACTGCCTATACTATAACCTCTCCTACTCTTATTACAATAGCATCAACTACTACTACCACGACTCCTACTTCTACAACTACTACAACCATAGTTGCTACTACTAATACTCCTACTACTATTGCTACTACTGTGGCTACTTTTGTTGCTATAAGTACTACCGCCATAACTACTGCTACTACTACTACTGTTGCTGCTACCACCACCACTAGTTTTGCAACTATTGCAACTACTACTGCAACAACTACTACAACTACTACTACAACTACTATTATTACTACTACAACTACTACTACTACTATAACAACAATAACTACTACTACTATCTATGCTACTATTACAACTGCAAGAGTAGCTTCTACTACTATTGCTATTGCGACTTCTACAACTACTGTTGCTATAACATCATCAAATACAAATTCTCCTTTTACTACTTATGCTACTACTCCTGCTACTACTATTATGACTTCTACAGCTACTAGTACTGCTACTGCTACTAATTCTATGACTGCTTCTACTTGTACTACTACTATTACTACTAACACTACTACTACCACTACTTTTGCTACAATTGCAACTACTACTACTACTACTACTACTATTACTACCACTACAACAACTCATATTATAGCTACTACTACTACTACAATTGGTACAACTACAATTACTACTTTTACTACTACTACAACGACTACCATAACAACTACTACTCCTGCTACTGCCACTACTACTACTACTCCTCCTCCTACTACTACTAGTATAACTACTATTGCTACTACTGCTATGGCTGCTACCTCTACTACTACTAATATAGCTACTACTACTACATTACTACTACAACTACTACTACAATCACTGCTACTGCTCCAACAACTATTACTCTTACTACTATTAAGATACCACCACCACCACGACTACTACTACTACTACAACTACTCCGACTATTACTATTACTACTACTACAACTACAACTACTACTACTTCTACTACTACTACTAGTACCAGTAGTAGGTGTCATAGTCATAGTAATAGTAGTAGTAGTTGAAGTTATAGTCAGAGTATTAGGAGGAGGAGTAGTAGTAGTAGTAGTTTGGGCAGTAGTATCAATAGTAATTCTAGTTGTCTTAGTAGAAGTCACAGTCGTAGTAACAGTAATAGCAGTTTTAATGGTAGTAGTTGTATTAGTAGTAGTTGTTGTTATTGTCATTATTGCTGTTGTAATAGGAGTAGTAGTAGGTGTAGTATTAGTATTAGTATTATTAGTTATTGCAGTTGTAGTAGCAAAAGCAGCAGCAATAATAGTAGTAATAGGAGTAGTAGTATTAGTAGTAGTAGTAATTGTAGTAGTGGTAGTAGCAGCAATAGTAGTGGAATGAGTAGTAGTAGTAGTTGTTGTTGTAGTTGTAGTTGTAGTAGTAGTAGTATTAGTGGTGGTGGTAGTAGTAAAAGCAGTAGCAGTAGTAGTAGCAATAGTTGTAGTTATAGTAGTAGCACCAGTAGGAGTAGTAGTACTAGTTGTAGTCATAGTAGTAGCAGTTATAGTAGTAGTAGTTATAGCTCTAGATATAGTATTAGGAGGTGTGGTAGTAGTAGCAGTGGAAGCAGAAGTAGCCGTAGTAGTAGTAGGAGGTGTAGCAGCATTAGCAGTAGTAGCAGTTGTAGTTGTAGTTAGACTAGTAGTAGCAGTAGTAATTGTTGTTGTATTGGTATTAGGAGTCATAGTAGTAGTAGTAGGAGTGGAATTAGTAGTAGTAGTAGTAGTACTAGTAATAGAAATAGCAGTAGCAGTAGTTGTTGTAGTTAGGGTAGTAGTAATAGTAGTAATTGTTGTTGTATTA
>RXID01021640.1:0-31916 GCA_005019695.1 Trichopus zeylanicus subsp. travancoricus
AGTAGCAGTTGGAGTAGTAGTAGCAGTTGTAGTATAAATAGTAGCAATAGTGCTAGTAGTAGTAGCAGTAGTGGCAGTATAAGTAGTAGTAGTAGTTATGTAGTTGTAGTTGTAGAAGCAATAGTAGTAGTTGTAGCTGAAGTAGTTATAGCAGTAGTGGTGCTAGCTGTTGGAGTAGTAGGAGTAGAACTAGGAGGAACAGCAGTAGCAGTCGTAGTAGTTTCTGTAATAGAAGTAGAAGTAGTAGTAGTAGCAATAGTATCAATAGTAGTAGTAATAGTAGTAGGAGTAGTAATAGTAGTAGGAGTAGTAATAGTAGTAGTAGTAGTAATAGTAGTTGTTGTAGTATGAGTACTACGAGTACTAGTAGTAGTAGTAATATTAGTAGCAGTAGAAGCTATAACAGTAGTAGGAGTAGTAGTCACAAAAGTAGTGACGGTAGTAGTAGTAGAAGTAGCAACAATAGTACTTGTGGCAGTTGTACTAGTATCAGTAATAGTCGTAGTAGTAGTGGTAGTTGTTGTTATTGTTGTAGTAGTAGTAGTAGCAGTTGCAGTAGCAGCAGCAGTAGGAGCCTAGTACTACTAGTAGTAGTAGTTATTGTTGTTGTTATTGTCATATTTGTAGTTGTCATTGTAGTGTTATTAGTAGTAGTCGTAGTAGAAGTTGTAGTAGTAGTAGTAGTGGTAGTAGCAGTAATTGTAGCTGTAGTAGTAGTAGTAGAAGCAGTAGGTGTAGTAATAGTAGTAGAAGTAGTAGTAGTTGTAGTAGTAGTAGTAGTTGTAGTTGTAGTAGTAGTAGTAGCAGTAGCACAAGTAGTAGTATGAGTTACAGCAGCAGTAGTAGTAATTGAAGAAGTAATAGTAGGAGTAGTAGTCATCGTAGTTGTAGTAGTAGTAGTGGTAGTTGTAGTAGTAGTTGTGGTAGTAGCGGTAGTAGTAGTAGTGGTGGTCCTAGTAGTAGTAGTTGTTGTTGTAGTCGCGTAGTAGTTGTAGTAGTCATTGTAGTAATCGTAGCAGTGGTAGTAGTAGTAGTAGACGAAGAAGCAGTAGTAGTTGCAATAGTAGTAGTCGTGATAGTAGCAGTTGTAGTAGTAGAAGTAGCAGTTCTAGGATTAGAAATTGTACTAGTAGTTGTAGTTGTAGTAGTAGCATAGTAGTAGTAGTAGTAGTGGTAGTAATAGTAGTCACAGTAGAAGTAGTAGTAGTAGCAATCATTGTAGTGGTAGTGATAGTTGGAATATTAGTAGTTTCAAGAGGAACAGTAGTAGTAGTAGTAATAGTAGTAGTAGGAGTAGTAGTTGCAGAAGTAGTAGTAGTAGCGGTAGTAGTTGTAGTAGTCAAAGTAGTTGTAGCAGTGATAGTTTTAGCAGTAGGTGTAGTAGTAGTAGTTGTCATAGTAGCAGCAGTCGTAGCAGCAGCGGTAGTAGTAGTAGTAGTTGTTGCGGTAGTAGCAGCAATAGTAGTAGCAGTAGTAGTAGTAGTAGTAATAGCAGGTGTAGCAGTAGTAGAAGTAGCAGTAGTCATAGTTGTAGTAGTATTAGGACTAGAAGTAGTGCTGGCAGTAGTAGTTCTAGTGGTAGTGTAGTTATTGAAGCGGTAGTTGTTGTGGTCAAGGTAGTAGCAATAATAGTTGTAGTAGTGGTTGTAGTACAAGTAGTAGTAGTAGTAATAGCAGTAGTAGTTCTTATAGTAGTAGTGATAGAAGTAGCAGCAGTAGTTGTAGTAGTCGTAGTAGTAGAAGTAGCAGCAGTAGTTGTAGTAGTCACAGTAGTAGAAGTAGCAAGAGTAGTTGTAGTAGAAGTAGTTGTTGTTGTTGTTGTTGTAATTATATCAGAAGTAGTAGTAGTAGCTGTAGTAGTAGCAATAGTAGCAATGGCAATATCACTCCTAATATTACTACTATTACTACTATTACTACTACTACTACTACTACTCCTCTCGCTCCTACAACTACTATGACTACTACAACTACTACTACCATTACTACTAATACTATTACTGCTGCTACTGCTTCAACTACTACTCCTACAACTACTTTTACTACTACTACTGTTACAATTATAACATCTACTACTACTACTGTTACGGATACTAGTACTAGTACTACTACTACTGTTACAGATACTATTACTACTACTAGTACTACTAGTACTACTAGTACTACTAGTACTACTATTACTACTACTCCTAGTGCTACACCTACTCGTACGCTAACTGCCACTACTACTCCTACTACTAGTATTTCTACTACTATTACTAATATTACTACTATGGCTACTACTACTGCTATTACTACAACTACTACTATTTCTACTACTACTCCAAACACTTCTAGCACTACTACTGCTGCTATTAATACTGCTACTACTACTATTACTATAACTACTACTACAATTACTACTACTACTCCTAAACGGACTTCCATTTCTACTCCTACTAATATTATTCTTGCTACTGCTACTAATACTACTACTAATCCTAATACTCCTACCACTACTGCTACTAGTACTATTATTACTACTATTACTACTACTACTAATAGTCTTAAAACTCCTCCTGCTACTACTACTTCTGTTGTTGCTGCTACTACTACTACTGCGACTACTACTACTACAACAACTACTACAACTGCAATTAACACTACTACTACTACAACAACAACAATAACAAATGATACTATTACCACTATTATTACTACTGATATTACTGCTACTACTACAATAACAACAATTACTATTGCTACTTCTATTACTACAGTTATTACTCCTACTATTGCTACGACTAGTGCTGCTACTGCTACTGCTACTATTGCTTGTACTACACCTACTGCTCTTGCTACTACTTCTATTTCTACTCCTGCTGCTACTCCTACTACTACTCCTCCTCCTGCTACTACTACTACTACTACCATTGCTCCTACTACTACCCCTACTCCTACACCAACTCCTATTACAACTATTACTACAGTAGTACTACTACTAGTACTACTTCTACTGCTACTACTACATCTAGTACAACTACTTCTAATACTTCAAGTACTTTGACTACTGCTACTAGTACTACAACTACTCATACACCAACTCCTACTAAAACAACCACTACTCGTACTACTACTACTTGTACTATTACTAGAATAATTACCAGTACAACTACTTGTAATGCTATTGCTACTTTTACTTCTGCTACTAGTACTACTACTACTACTATTGCTGCAGCTACAACTACTTATGCTACCACTGCTTGTGTTGCTACTACTTCTGCTACTATATAACTAGAAAACTTATGTTGTTGCTGCTACTGCGGCTACAACTCCTCCTACTACAACTACTCTTGCTTCTATGACTACTACTGCTGCTACTACTACTATGACTACTACTACTAATACTTCAACTACTACTACTACTAACTACTACTACTACAACAACAACTACTACTACCACTACTATTGCTACTCCAACTACTGCAACAACTACAACTACTACTACTACACCTATTACTACAAATACTACTACAACAATAACAACTACTACTACTAGTACTAGTACTATTACTGCTACTACTGCTCAAAGTACTCCGAATCCTAAAACTCATACTTTTACTACTACTAATACTACTTGTACTACTACTCCTAGCACTCCTACTACGACTACTAAAGCTGCTACTGCTGCTATTCCAACTACTACTAATGCTGCTACTACTACTACTACTACTGCTCTACTACTACTACTACGACAACTACAATTACGGATGTTGCTACTACTACTACTACCACTACTACCACTACAACAACTACTACTACTAGTATTCCAATTCCTACTACAACTACTACTACTTCTACTACTTCTGCCACTACTACTACTATTATTTGTACTACTACTACTACTAAAACTACTACTACTACTATTATTACTACTACTATGCCACTACTACTGCTATTATTACAACTAAGACTACTACTAATACTACTACTAATACTACTATTAGTACTGTTGCTGCTATTGCTTTTATTACTACTATTACTGCTACTACTACTTTGACTAAGACTACTATTACATTACTACTAGTACAACTGCTACTACGACTACTACTTTCACTACTTCTACTCTGCTACTACTATGAATACTTCTACTACTACTAATACTACTCCCACTACTACTACTGTGACTACTTCTACTACTACAACTATTCTTACTCCCACTCGGGCTACTACTATTGCTACTGCTAGTACTACTGTTACTAATACTACTACTACTAATACTATTGCTACTGCTGCTACTATTTTTGCTGTAGCTGCTGCTACTACTACTACTACCACTAGTACTACTACTCCTGCTACTATAACTACTGCTACTTCTGCTGCTGCTATTTTTCTGCTGTTACTACTACTACTACTACTACTACTACTATTACTACTACTAGTACTACTACTACTACTACTACTACTACTGCTACTACTACTACTACTACTACTACTACTCCAGATATTAGGACTAATACTACCACTTCCACCTTTTGTACAACTGCTACTACTACTACTATGATTTCTATCTACTAGTATTACTACTACTGCTACCATAGTTGTAACTATAACTTCCACCTTTTGTACAACTGCTACTACTACTACTGCTCCGATTTCTATCTACTAATATTACTACTACTGCTGCAACTACTACTATGATGACTACTACTGCTACTACTAGACTATAACTACTACAACAACTACTACCACTACTACTTGAACTACTTTTCACAAAGTACTACTAATATTACAACTACTATTACTACTAATACTACTACTAGTACCACTACTACGACTACTCCAACTACTACTAGTACTAATACAGCTACTATTACTACTACTTTGACTATTACTTCCACTACTGCTACTAACGCTACTACTACTACAACTTCTACTGCCACTACTACCATAACTGACCCTGCTACTATAAGTCTGACTACAACTACTACTACAAGTACTACTTGTATTACAACTACTATAGCTTTGACTACTACTACAATTACTACTATGTCACCTGCTCCTACTACTACTTAGACAACTACGGCTACTTCTACTACTACTACAACTACTATAGCTTCAACTACTACTAGTACTGCTACTACTCCAACTACTACTACAATTAGTGCTATTGACTACAACTGCTACAACTACAACTACTACAACAACAACAACTACCACCACTCCTCTACTACTTCTATTACTACAACTGCTACTCCTCCTCATTTTACCATTACCACTACTGCTACTATTCCTCTAGCTCCTACTACTACTACTATTACTATTACTGGTATTGCTGCTCCAGCTTCTATTACTACTACTACTGTTGTTGCTAACACTACTGCTATTGCCACTACTACTACAACTACTACTCCTACTACTTCACCTATAACTACTACTAGTGCAACAAATATAACTATTGCTTCTGTTACTATTACTACTACTACTACTACTACTATTGCTACCACTAGAACCACTGCTGTTGTTGCTTCTACTACTGCTACATACTACTACTACTACTACTATTGTTGTTGCTGTTGCTAATGCTACTACTAACACTACTAGTACTCCTACTACTACTGTGACTACTACTACAACTGCTTCTGCTACTAGTACTATACTACTATTATTATTATTATTATACTACTACTACTGTTGCTACTACTGCTACTACAACGACTACTACTACTACTGCTACTGTCACTACTGCTTTAGCTACAAGTTCTACTATTGTTGTTGCTGCTTCTCTTATAACTATGACTACTATTGCTACCACAATTGCTACCACTATAGCTACTAGTACTATAAGTACTACTACTAATACTATTACAACTACTACTTCTACTACTACAGCTACTCGTACTGCTACTACTGCTACACCAACAACTTCTTCTACTACTACTACTACTACTACTACTACTACTGTTGCTGCTGCTACTGCTCCTACTACTACTACTACTGCTCCTACTACTGCTACTACTGCTCCTACTGCTATTGCTACAACTCCTACTGCTACTACTAACGCTATTACTACTTCTATTCCTACTACTACCATTGCTACAACTACAACTGATACTACTACAATTCCTACTACAACTTTTATTAGTATTGCTACTACTACTCCTATTACTACTTGTAATACAACTACTGCTATTACTACAACAACTATGACTACTACTACTATTGCTGCTACGACTACTAGTACTACCAATACTACTACCACAACTATTGTAATTATTGCTGTTGCTGCTGCCACTACTGGTACTGTAACAACTATTGCAACTATACAGCTACTGCTTCTACGATAACTACTACTACTACCACTGCTTCTCCTTCTACTACTACAATAGCTACTACCACTACTACGGCAACTACCACTTCCACGACAACTACAACAATAACAACAACTACTACTACAACTACTGTTGGTACCACTACTACTACTAAAACTACTGTTGGTACAACTACTACAACTATAACTATTGCTGCTGCTGCTACTACTGCTGCTGCTGCTACTCCTGCTTCTATGACTACTGCTCATACTACTACGGTTGCTGCAACTATCATTGCTACTACTGTGGCAAATGCAACTACTACTGCTACCACTACTACTATTACCAATATAACAATAACAACAACAACTACTACTACAACTAATACTACTACCACAACTATTGTTACTGCTGCTGCTGCTACTACCACTACTTCTTCTACTACTGCTACTACCACTACTTCTTCTACTACTACTACTACCACTACTGCTGCCGCTACAACAACTACTACTACTACCAATACTGCTACTACACTGCTACTACCACTACTTCTTCTACTACTACTACTACCACTACTGCTGCCGCTACAACCACTACTGCTGCCGCTACAACTTCCACTAAGCTACCACAATAACTACTACTACAACTACTACAACTATTGTTTTTGCTACAACTACTACTACTTCTAATACTACTACGGTTGCGACAACTACAACTGCTTCTACTATGGCAAATGCTACAACTACTGCTACTACTACTACTATTACTAGTATAGCAATAATAACAACTACTACTTCTACTACTACTATAGCTTTTATTACTATCGCCACTACTACTATTGCAAATTTTACTACAACTATGTCTGCTACTACTTCTACTCCTACTACTGCCACTTCTACTAATTCTACTGCTACTACTGCTATAACTAATTCTGCTACTAGTTATTCAACTACTAAGGCCTCTACTACTACTACAACTAAAAAACACTTCTACTACTATGACTAGAACTACTACTACAATTACTAACACTACTGCCACCCAGTAATACAACTACTATTGTTGTTGTTGTTGTTGCTGCTACTACTGCTGCTGCTGCTAGAACTATTACTACTACTACTACTACTATTCCTACAACTGCTGTTGCTACTACTACTCCTACAAAAAATACTACTACTCCTACTACTGCTACTGCTTCAGCTACTACTGCTACTACTGCTGCTGCTATTTTCACTACTCCTACTACTATTGCTACTGCTTATACTACCACTACTACAATGATTACTACTACAACTACTGCTGCTACTATAGCTACTGCTTGTACTACTACTGCTGCTACTATAACTACTTTTGTTACTACTAAGACATCTGCTACTATGACAACTATTGAGGCAACTACTACTACCACTACTACTTCTGCTATAACTCATGCTACTACTGCTATTGCAGTTACAACTACTATAACTACTACTGCTACTACCGCTACTACTGCTACAACTGCTACTTCTAATATTATTACTACTAGTAGTGTTGCGACTTCTACTACGACCGCTACGACTACTACTACTTATACTGCTGCTACAACTCTTATTACTACTACTACTACTATTTCTACTACGACTGCTACTACTGCTACTTCTACTACTACAACAACTACTACTACTAATACTACTACTACTTCTACTAATACTACCACAACTGCTACTTATACTACTACAATGTCTCCTACTACAACTTCTACTGCCACTATTGCCCCTAGTACTATTACAACTACTATTACTTCTACTACAACTAATACAATAGCTGCTACTACTACTACTACTGCTTCCAATACTACTAATATTAATACTAGTACTACTCCTGCAACTACTACTATGACCACTGCTACTGTTACTACTACAGCTACTTTGGGTACTACTACCACTAGTAAAACTACTACCACTACTACTACTATAATTACCACTAGTACTACTACTTCTACCATTGCTACTTCTTCTACTACTTCTACTACTTCTATGACTTCAGCTACTACTGCTGCTACTTCTTCTACTACTGCAACTACTGCTACAACGTCTACTACTACTACCACTACTACTATACCAGCTTCTACTCCTGCTACTACAACTACAACCACTACTGCTATCACTTCTACTACTGCCACAACTGCAACTACAACAGCTGCCACTACTACTACTGCTACTACAACTACTTATGCTAGTATTGTTGCTACTGCTACCACTACTACTACTACAACTACTATTACTACCATTACAGCTACTAATATTACTATTACTATAACTACTACTTCTAGTACAGTTGCTACAACTAAAATTGCAGCTACTGCTACTACTACTACTACTTCTCCTTCTACTATAGCTACTGCGACTACTACTCCTACTACAACTTTTGGTACTACTATTACTTCTACCACTGCTACTATGACTACTTCTACTACTGCTTCTTCTACTACTACAATTGCTGCTACTGCTACTACCACTACTGCCCTTACTACTCCTACTATGACTACTACTGCTACTACTTCTCCTACTCCTACTACTACTACTGCTGCTACACAACTACTGCTACTACTACTACTACTTCTTCTACAACTACTACTTCTACTTCTACTGCCACTACTACTACAACCACTACTAGCATTGCTACTATTGCTGCTACAGCTACTACTGCAACTACTACAGTTACTAATACTAATTCTACTACTGCAACTCCTGCTGCAACTACTTTTTCTATTACTACTACTACAACTACTACTATTGCTTCTTCTGCTAGCACTGCTATGACTAATACTATTATTGTTACTACTACTACTACAATAGCTACTACTGCTACTACCACAACTACTTTTACTACTACTGCTACTATAGCTATTACGGCTATAGCTACTCCTACTACTTTTCCTTCTATTGCTACTACTGCTACAAATATTGCTACTAACACTACTAGTCGAATGATTACTTGTACTACCGCACCTACGACTACAACTACTACTACTGCTACTGCTACGACTGCTACTACAACTAATACTACTACCACTACTACTACTACCATTACTACTACTAGTACTACTACCACTACTTCTACTACTACTACTACTTCTACTACTGCCACCTCAACTACTGCTACTACTACTGCTGCTACTACTACTACTACAACTACTACTACTACTACTTCTACTACTACTACTACTGCTACTTCTACTACTACTACTATTGCTACTTCTTCTAGTACTGCTACTACTAGTATAACTACTACTACTACTACTACTAATTTTACTACTATTACTACTGCAACTACTTCTACTACTTCTGCTGCTGTTGCTATGATGATTACTACAAGTACTACTATAGCTGCTATAGCTATTACTGCTATGTTTACAACTAAAACTTCTGCTGCTACCACTTCTACCACTACTGCTACAACAACATCTACTACTACTACTAATACTACTACTTCTACTACCAGTACTGCTACTACTACTAATACTACTCATACTACTACTACTACTACTACTACTACCACTGCTACTACTACTACTACAACAACTTCTGCAACTACTGCTACTTCTACTACTACTGCTACCACGACTTCTGCTACTACTTGTACTACTAATACTATAATTACTACTACTACTACTTGTAGAACTACAACTACTACTTCCTCTACCACGACTAGTGCTAATACTACTAGAACTGCTACTATGGCTACTACTACTACCACTACTATTAATTCTACTACAGCTACTACTGCTACTACTTGTGCTACTACTGCTACTACTTGTACTACTACTACTGCTACTACCGCGATTGCTGCTACTGCTACTACCATTAATGTTTCTACTATTGCTACTATTGCTACTATAGCTACAATTGTTGCTACTACTGTTATCGCTGCTGCTCCTACTACTACTACTTCTATTGCATCTACTGCTACTAAAACTATAACTTTTGATACTGTTGTAATTGTAACTACTACTACATCTACTCACACAATAATTGATACGGTTGCTACTACTACTACTATGACTATTGTTACAATAGCTGGCAAACTACTATTCCTGCGACTACTCTTTCTACTACTACTACTATTGCTGCAACTACTATTACTGCTACTACTACTACTACTACATCAACTACCATAATTAGTGGTACGACTAGGAGTACTACAACTATTGCTACTACTGCTGCTACTACTACTACTACTACTACAATAACTACAACTACTTCTGCTACTACTACTGCTACTACTTCAACTACTGCTACTGCCAGTACTGCTACTATTTCTACTTCTACTACCATCAAAATTTCTACTATTGTTACTACTAGTCCTACTGCTATGATTGCTACTACTATGACTACAGCTGCTACTGCTACTACTACTTCTTCTACTGCATCTATTGCTACTACTACTACAACTTCTAATACTACTACAACTACAACTACAACTATAACCATTGATGCAACAACTACTATGGCTGCTACCACTACTACCAGTATGACTGTTGTTGCTACTGCTGACATACTACTATGACTACAACTACAATTTGACTACTACTACTATTACTATTGCTACTACAATCATTACTACTACCACTATGTCTTCTACTACAACTGCTACTTCTACTGACACTACTACTACTACTACTATTACTGCTACTGCTATTACTACTACCACTACCGTGACTATGGCTACTACTACCACTTCTCCTACTACTACTGCTACTGTTGATACTTCTACTACTATAGCTACTATGACTCTTGCAGATACTACTATAGTTTTTACTACTATTACAATAATGATTACTGCTACTACTGCTACTATTGCTACTATGACTACTATTATTGCTACTATTGCTAGTACAACTACTACTGCTACTGCTACTACTACCAATGCTGCTGATACTACTAATACTACTACTGCTACTACTACTACTACAGCTACTAATGCTACTGCTACTACTACTACTGCTACTACTACTGCTATTACTGCTACTATTAATGCTGCTACTAGTAGCTATAGCAGTAGTAATAGTAGTAGAAGTAGTAGTAGCAGTAGCAACAGTTATAGTGATAGAAATAGTAGTTGTAGTAATAGTTGCAGCAGTAGTAGTAATGGTATTAGCAGCAATAGCATTAGTAGTCAAAGTAGCATTAGTACTACTAGTAGTAGTAGTAGTGGAAGTAGTAGCTGTAGTAGCAGCAGTAGTAGTTTTAGTTGTAGTAGAAAAAGTAGTAGTGGTAGTAGTAGTTATTGTTGTAGTAGAAGTAGTAGTGGCATAGTAGCAATAGTTGCAGTAGCAGTAGTAGTAGTAGTTGGATATGTAGTCACAGCAGTACCAATAATAGTAGCAGTAGTAGCAATAGTAGAAGCAGTAATAGTAGTAATAGTAGTAGAAGTAGCAATAGCAGCAGCAGCAGTTGTAGTGATAGAAATAATAGTTATGGTAATAGTAACAGTAGGAGCAGCAGCAGCATTAGTAGTATTAGCAGCAGTAGTAGTTGCAGTCATAGTAGGATTAGTAGTACTAGTAGTAGTAGTAGTAGTGGAAGTAGCAGCAATAGTAGCAGGCATAGTAGTTTTAGTAGTAGTAGCAAAAGAAGCAGTGGTAGTAGTAGTGCTTGTTGTTGTAGTAGTAGTGGCATAGTAGTAGTAGTTGTAGTAGCAGTAGTAGTAGTTGGAGAAGTAGTCATAGTAGTAGCAATAATAGTGTCCATAGTAGCAATAGTACAAATAGTAATAGTAGTAATAGTAGTAGCGGAAGTAGTAGCAGTATTACTAGTTGTAGTAGCTATAGCAGTAGTGGCAGTTGTACTAGTAATTAGAGTAGCAAAAGCAGTAGTAGCTATAGCAGCAGCAGTAGTGGTGGTGGTAGTAGTAGTATTAGTAGAAATAGCAGTAGCAATAATAGCTGGAGCAGTAGCAGTAGTAGCAATAGCAGTAGCAGTATTAGTAGTAGCAATAGTATTAGTTATAGTAGCAATAGTAAGAATGCAAGTTGTAGTAGCAGTTGTAGCATTAGTAGTTGTTTCAGCTATAGTAGTAGTCATAGTAGGAGAAGAAACTATGGTAGTAGTAATAGGAGCAAAAGCTATGGTAGCAGTAGTAGCAGCACTAGTAGTAGTAGCAATAGCAGTACTAATAGTGGTAGAAGTTGTAGTAGTATCATAAGCAGCTGTAGTAGTAGCTATAGTATAAGTAACAAGAGTAGCAGTACTACTACTAGAAGTATTAGGAGTAGTGGTAGCAATTGTGCTTTTAGTAGTAGTAGTAGTAGTAGTAGTAGAAGTAGTAGTAGTAGTAGTAATCGTAGTAGTTGTAGTAGTCATAATAGTAGGAAAACTAGTAGAAGTGGTTGCAATAGTAGTAGTAGTTCTAGTAATAGTAGTAGTAGTAGTAGTAGTAGTAGTAGTAGTAGCAGTAATAGTAGTAGTAGTAATAATAGCAGTAGTTGTAGCAATAGTAACAGTTAATGTAGTAGTAGCAGAAGTAGAAGTATTAGTATTAGTTGTTGTGCTAGTACCGACAGTGGAAGCTATAGTAGTAGTAGTTGTTGTAGCAGTTGTAGTAGTTGCAGCAGTGGCAATAGTAGTAGTAGTTGTTGTTGTTGTTGTTGTAGTAGAAGTAGAAGTAGTAGCAATTTTAGTAGTATTAGTAGAAGTAGCAGTAGTAGCAATAGTAGTAGTAGGAGTAGTAATAGTAGCAAAAGATGCAATAGTAGTCACAGTAGTAGTAGTAGTAGAAAAAGTAGTAGGAATAGTATTAGCGAGAAGAGTATTTGTAGGAAGAGTATTAGTAGGAGTAGTAGTAGAAGAAGGAATAGAAATAGAAGTAGACATAATAATAGTTGTAAGTGTAGTAGTAGAAGTTGTAGATGTAATAGAAGTAGCAATAGTCGTAGAAGCAACAGAAGTAGTAGTATCAGTAGTAGTATGAGATGTGGTTATTCTAGCGATAGGAGTAGTAGTAGAAGTAGTATGTAATTATAACAGTAATAATAGTAGTAGTAGTTTTAGTAGTGGTGGTAGTAGTTGGAGTAGTGGTGGTTGTAGTTGGAGTAGTAGTAGTGGTTGATGTAATAGTAGCAGGAGTATTGGTGGTAGTGATAGTTCTAGTTGTGGGAGTAGTTGTAGTACTTGTAGAAATAGTTGTAGTAGTAGTAGAGTAGTAGTAGTCACAATAGTTGTAGTACTAGAGGTAGTAGTAGTAGTTGTAGCGATAGTAGTAGTAGTAGTAGTTGTTGTTGTTATTGTAGTAAAAGTAGCTGTTGTAGTAGTAGCAATAGTTGTAGTAGAATTTGTACCAGTTGTAGTAGTAGTAGTAGTTGTTGTTGTTTCTGTAGTAGTTGTAGTAGATACTGTAGTAGTAGCACGAGTGGTAATAGTATTAGAAGTAGAAGTAGTAGTAGTTGTAGTAGTAGTGGCAGCAGTAGCTGTAGTAGAAGAAGTTGTAGTAGTAGGTGTAGTAATAGGAGGAGGAGGAGGAGGACGATTAGCAGAAGCTATAGGACTAGTAGTTGTAGTAGTAGTTGTTGTTATTATTGTAGTAGATGTAGTAGTTGTCGTAGTAGTAAAAGTAGTAGGAGTAGTCACAGTGTTAATAGTAGGAGTAGTAGGACAAGTAGTAGTAGTAGTAATAGTAGTAGTTGTTGTAGTAGTAGTAGTAGAAGTACTAGTAGCAGTAGTTGTTGTTGTAGTAGTCGTGGTAGTAGTAATTGGTGTAGGAGTAGTAGTAGTTATAGTACGAGTTGCAGCTATAGTAGTACTAGCTATTGCAGTTGTAGTAGTAGTAGCAGTCATAGCAATAGTAGTATTAGGAGCAGTTGCAGTAGCAGCAACAAAAGTAGTCATAGCAATAGTAGCAATAGTAGTAAGAAAAGCAGTAGCAAAAGCAACAGCAGCAACAACAGCAGTAGTAGTAATAGTAGTAGTACTTGTTGTAGTAGTAGTAGTAGTACTCGTTGCAGTAGTAGAAGTTGTTGTAGTAGTAGAAGTAGTATTAATAGTTGTTGTCATAGTAGTAGTACACGGAGTAGTAGTCGTACTACTAGTAGTAGTACTAGTAGTAATAGGAGTTGGAGTAGCTGTATGGGTAGTCGTAGGAGCAGTAATAGTAGTTGTAGTAGTAGTAGGAGCAGTAGTAGTAGCAGTAGTAGTAGTAGTTTCAGCAGTTGTGGTAGTACTAGGAGAAGTATTTGTAGCATTTGTAATTGTAGTATTGATAGAAGTAATAGTAGTCTAAGAAGTAATAGCAATGGCATAAGTAATAGTAGTTGTAGTAGTCATAGTAGTAGTGATACGTGTAGTAGTAGTTATAGTAGTAGTAGTAGCAACAATAGTAGCAAAAGTTGTAGCATTATATGTAGTAGTAGTAGTAGTAGTAAGAGGAGTTGTAGTAGTTGAGGTAATAGTAGTAGGAAAAGTAGTAGTAGTAGGAGGAGGAGTAATAGGAGTAGTAATAGAAGTACTAGCAGTAGCACTAGTAAAAGTTTAAGTAGCAAAAGTTGTACAAGTAGTAGTAGTAGTATTAGTAGTATTAATAGCATTAATAGTAGTAATAGTTGTAGTAGCATCAGCAGCAGCAGCAGTAGTAGAGGGTAGAGGTAGTAGTAGTAGTAGCATTAGTAGTAGGAGTAGTAGTAGTAGTAGTAGTAGTAGGGGGGTGGTGGTGGTGGTAGTAGTCGTAGTAGTAGTGAGGTAGTAGTAGTAGTAGCATTAGTAGTAGTAGTAGTAGTCGTAGGAGGAGGGGAGGAGGAGGAGTAGTAGTAAGTAGTAATAGTAGTAGTAGTAGTAGTAGTAATAGTAGTAGTTGTAGTAGTAGAGGTAGTAGTAGTAGTAGAGGTAGTTGTAATAGTAGCATTAGTAGTAGTGCAGTAGCCATAGCAGTAGTAGCTGTTGTAGTAGTAGCAGTAGTACGGCTAGTAGTAGTAGTAGTAGTAGCTGTATTATTAGTAGCAGCAGTAGCGTCAACAGTGCTAGTAGTAGAAATAGTAGAAGCCGTATTTTTAGTAGCAGTAGTAGGGTCAGCTATGCTAGTAGCAGAAGTAGTTAGTGTAGTAGTAGTTGCAGAAGCCGTAGTATTAGTATTAGCAGCAGTGTCAGCAGTGCTAGTAGTAGTAGTACTACTACTAATAGTAGAAGTAGTTATTGTAGGAGTAGTAGTAACAGTCAGAGTCGTAGTTGTAGTACTAGTAGTAGCTGTAGTGGTAGCAGTATTAGTTGGGGTAGTAGTAGTTTTTGCAGTAATATCTACAACAATAGCAGCAGTAGTAGGAAAGTAGAAATAAGAGTATTAGTAGTAGTAATAGTAGTAGTCATAGTAATAGTATTAGTAGTCATAGTTGGAGTAGTAGTAGTAGCGGTGGTAGTAGTAGTAGTAATAGTAGTAGTAGTAGTAGTAGTAGCAGCAGCAGCAGCAGCAATAGTAGTAGTCAAAGTAGTAGTAGTAGAAGTAGTTGGAGTAGTAGTTGTAGTACTAGGAGTTGGAGTAGTAGTATTTGGAGCAGTTGTAGTAGTAGCAACAGTAGTACCTGATGTAGTAATATAAGTTGTAGCGGCAGTAGCAGTTGGAGTAGTAGTAGTAGTAGTAGAAGTAATAGTAGTCGTAGCATTAATAGCTGTAGGAGCCGTAGTTATAGTAGCAGTAGTAGTAGCAGTTATAGTACCTTTAGCACTAGTAGTAGTAGCGGCTGAAGTAGTAGCCGCTATAGTAGCAAAAGTAGAAGTAGTAGTAGCAGTAATAGTAACAATAGTAGCCGTAATAGTAGCATTAGTTGCAATAATGGCAGTAGCAATAGTCGTATGAGTACTAGTAGTAGTAGTAGTAGCACAAGTAGTAGTAGTAGTAGTAGTAATAGTAGTTTTAGTAGTCGTAGGTGTAGAAGTAGCAGTAGGAGGTGGAGTAGGAGTAGTAGTAGTAGGAGGAGTAGTAGTAGTACTAGTAGTTGTAGTGCTAGCAGTAGTACGAATAGGAGTAGGTGTAGGAGTAGTAGTAGCAATAGTAGCCGTAGGAGTAGTAGTGGTAGCAGGAGCAGGAGTAATAATCGTTGTAGTAGTTCTTGTCATTGTTGTTGTAGTAGTAGTATTAGTAGTTGTACTTGTAAAAGCAGTAGTATTAGTTGTAGTGGTAGTAGTAGTTATAGTAAGCGTTGGGATTGGAGTAATAGTGATTGGAGCAGTGGTAGTAGTAGTAGTAGTAGTAGTAGTAGGAGTAGTAGTAGTAGTAGTAGGAGTTGGAGTAGTACTTGTAGTAGTTGTACTCGCAATAGAAGTAATAGTACTAGTAGCTGCTACAATAGTAGTAGTTGTAGTATTTTCAGTACTAGTAGTAGTGGTAGTAGAAATTGGAGTAATTGCAGGAATAGTAGTAACAAGTGCAATAGTTGAAGCAGTAGTAGTAGTAGAAATTGTAGCTGTAGTAGTACTAGCAGTAGCTATAGTAGTTGTAGTGGTCCTACTTGTCGGAGGAGTGGTAGGAGTAGGAGTTGGAGTTGGAGTGGCAATACGAGTTGTAGTAGTAGTAATAGTACTAGTAGGATTAGTAGTAGTAGCAGTTGCAGGAGTAGGACTAGTAGTAGTAGTAGTAGTAGTAGTAGGTGGAATAGTAGTAATAGTAGTCATACGAGTAGCAGTACGAGTGGTAATAGGAGTAGTAGTAGTAGCAATTGTTGTAGTTGTATGAGTATTCGTAACTATAGTAGTTGGACTAGCAGGAGTAGTTGGCATAGCAGTTGGGGTAGTAACAATAGTGGTAGCTGTTGTAGTAGTAGTACTAATATTAGTAGTAGTAGTAGAAGTAGTAGTAGTAGTAATAGAGGTCGTAGTAGTAGTAGCAGCAGTAGTAGTAGTAGCAGTAGTAGAAGTAGTAGATGTAGTAGTAGCAGTTATAGAAGTAGTAGGAGCTGGGGTTGGAGTAGTAGTAGCAGAGGTAATAGTAGTACTAGCAGTATTAGTCATTGTAGTGGTAGTCATAGTAGTTGTTGTAGTAGGAGTAGTGGGAGTAGTAGTAGCTGTAGTAGTTGTAGTCGTGGTAATAGTAGTGGTCGTAGTAGTTGTAGTAGTAACAGTTGTAGCAGTATTAGTAGTAGTATTAGTAATATTAGCAGCAGCAGCAGCAGCAGTAGTAGTAGAGATAGTAGCGAAAGCAGTCGTAGCAGTAGTAGTAGTTGGAATAGTAGTAGTAGCAGTAGTAGTAGCTATAATAGTAGCAGTAGTAGTAGTAGAAGTAGTAGTAGTACTAGTAGCAGTAATAGCAATTCTAGTAGTAGTAGCAGTAGTAGTAATAGTAGTAGAAGTAGTAGTAGCAATAGTAGTAGTAATAGCTAGAGTCGTAGTAGTACTAGTAATAGTAGTAGTATTTGTAGCAATAGGTGTAGTAGTAGGAGTACTAGTAGTAGTCACCGATGTAGTACTAGTAGTTGCAGTAGTAGTAGTAAAGTAGAAGTAGTTGTTGCAATAGTAGTAGTACTAGTAGTAGTAGTAATAGTGGAAGTAGTTGTTGCAGTAGTAGTAGCTATAGAGTAGTAGTAGTAGTAGTAGTAGTACTAGTAGTAGTAGTAGTAGTTGTTGTTGTTGTTGTTGTTGTTGTTGTAATAAAAGTAGGAGTAGCAGTTGTAGTAGTAGTAGAAGTTGCAGCCGCAGTAGCCGCAGCAGTAGCAATTATTATAGTAGTTGTAGAAGTAGAAGTAGCAGCATTACTAGTAGTAGTCGCAGTAGTAGTAGCAATAGTAGTAATAGTAGTGGTAGTAGTTCTAGTAGTAGAAGTAGAAGTAGTAGTAGTAAAAGAAGTAGTTGTAGTAGTAGCAGTATAAGCAGTCACAGTAGTAGGAGTAGAACTAGTAGTAGTTATTGTAATAGGAGTTGGTGTAGCAGTAGGGGTTGTAGTAGGGGCAATGGTAGTAGTGATAGTAGTAGTAGTAGGTGTAGTAGTAGTTGTTGTAGAAGTAGTTAGAGTAGAAATAGAAGCAGTAGTTGTAGTAGCAGTAATAGTAGAACTAGTTGTAGCGGCAGGAGAAGTAGCTGTATTAGTAGTAGCTTTTGTAATAGTAGCAGTTGTCATAGAAGCTGTAGTAGTAGTGCAATAGTAGTAGTAATAATAGTAGCAATTGTTGCAGTAGTAGTAGTTGTAGTATTAATAGTAGTAGTAGTAGTAGTAGGAGTAGTAGTAGTAGTGGAAGTAATTGTCCCAATAGTAGTAGTAATATTAGTGGTACTAGTAGTTGTAGTTGTAGTATTAGTAACAATAGTTGTAGTAGTAGCAGTGTTGTAGAAGCAATTGTAGTAGTAGTGGTAGTAGTGGTAGTAGTGAAAGTCATAGTAGTAGAGTTCTTGTTATAGTAGTAGTAGTAGTTGCAGTAGTGGTAGGAGTAGTAATAGTAGTCGTGGTAGTAGTAGTAGCAGTAGTAGCAGTGGTAGTTGCAAATGTAGTAGGAGGAGGAGTCATAGTAGTAGTAGAAGTTGTAGAAGTTTTAGCAATAGTAGTAGTAGGAGGAGGACGAGGAGGAGTATTAGTAGTAGCAGTAGGAGTACTTGTAGTAGTAGCAGAAATAGTAGCAGAAGTAGAAATAGTAGTAGTAGTTGTTGTAGAAGAAGTTGTAGTAGAGCAGTAGTCGTTAGTAAGAGTAGTAGTGTTGTTAGTTAGAAGGAGAGTAAGTTGTGTAGTTGTAGTCGTTGTAGTAGTAGACAGTAGTATTCTAGTGTATAGAAGTAGTTGTTGGAGTAGTAGCAGTGCTAGTCGCTGAAGTGGTAGTAGTAGTGTAGTAGTAGTTGCAGCTGTAGTAGTCATTGAGGTAGTAGTAATAGCAGTAGTAGCAGTAGTAGAAGTCGTAGCGGTAACAGCAGTAGTAGTAGTCATAATTGTAGTAGTAGCCACAGTTGTAGTAGTAGTCGCAGCAGTTGTAGTAGAAATAGTAGAAGTAGAAGTTGTAGTTGTAGTAGTAGAAGTAGTGGTAGTAGTAGGAGGAGGTAAAGGTGGAGTACTAGTCGTAGAAGTGGTAGCAGTAGAAGTAAGAGTAGAAGTAGTTGTGGTCGTAGTACCAAAAGTAGTAGCAGTAGCAGTAGTTGTTGTAGTAGTAGGGTACTAGTAGTAGTAATAGAAGTAATAGTAGCAATAGTAGAAGTCATTATTGTTGTAGTAGTTGTCGTAGTTGTACTAGTAGCAGCAGTAGTAATAGTAGTAGTGGTAGTAGTAGTTGTTGTTGTTGTTGTTGAAGTACTAGTAGTTGTAATAGATGTACTCATAGCAGTAGTTGTTGTTGTGGTAGTAGTAGTAGTAATAGAAGTGGTAGTAGTAGTAGTAGTACTAGTAGTACTAGTAGTAGTAGTCGTAATATGAGTTGGTGTAGGTCTTGGGATAGTAATAGTAGAAGTTGTTGTAGTAGTAGGAGTAGTAGTAGGAGTCGTTGGTGTAAAAATAGAAATAGTAGCAGTAGTAGCAATAATAGTAGAACTAGTAATAGTAACTGGAGTAGTTGTAGTTGTAGTAGCAGTAGTAGTAGTAGTAGTAGTGGTAGTAGCAATAGTCGTAGTAGCAATAACAGTAGTAAATGCAGTAGTAGGTGTAGTAATGGTAGTAGAAGTACTTGTAGCAATAATAGTCATAATATTAGTAGTAGTAGTTGTTGTTGTTGTAATAGTAGTGTTAGTAGTAGTAGGTATAATAGTAGTAGTAGTAGAAGAAGTAGTAGTTGTATAGTAGAAGCCGTAGCTATAGTACTAGTAGTAGTAGTAGTAGTAGTAGCTGCAGAATAAGTGGTTGTAGTAGTAGCAACAATAGTAGTAGAAGAAGTGGCAGTAGTAGTAGTTGTTGTTGCAGTAGGAGTAGTAGTAGTTGCGATAGGTCTAGTAGTGGTTGCAGGTAGTAGCAGTAGTAGTAGCAGCAAAAGTAGTACCAATAGTACTTGTAGTGGAAGTTGTAGAAGCGGTTGCATTAGTAGTGGTAGCATTAGTAGAAGCAATAGCAGCAACAAAAGAAGGGGTAGTAGTAGCAGCAACAGCAGTAGCAACAGTATTAGTAATAGTAGTCGATATAGTAGTAGTAGCTGTAGCAGTTATAGTAGGAGTAGTTGTATTAGCAACAACAACTACAGCTGTAGTAGTAGTAATAGCAACAGAAGTAGTAGCAGTAGCAGTAGCAGCAGTAGTTGTAGGAGCAATAGTAGTAGTAGTAGTAGTAGAAGTAGAAGTAGTAGCAGTAGTAGTAGTAGGAAAACTAGTTGAAGTACTAGTGGCACTAGAAGCAGCAGTGACAGTAGTTGTATTAGAAGTAGAAGTAGTTGTAATTGTAGTAGTTCTAGCATTAGTAGTAGCAGTAGTAGTTTCTATAGTAGTACTACTACTAGTAGTAGTGGTAGTAGTAGTAGTAGTAGCAGTAGTAATAGTTGTGGGAGTTGTTATAAAAGTAGTATTAGTAGCAGTAGTTGTTGTAGTATTAGTAAGAGCCGAACCAGCCTCAGCAGCAATGGCAGTAGTAGTATCAGAAGTAGTAGTAATAGTAATAGTATCAGCAGTAGTCGCAGTAGTATTTATAGTAGTATTAGTAGTAGTAGTAGTAATAATAATAATAGTAGTAATAGTATTTGTAGTAGTTGTTGTTGTAATAGTTGTAGCTATAGTAGTAGTTGTTGTTATTGTTGTTGCAATAACAGACGCAGCAACAAAAGTAGTAGTTGTAGTAGCGATAGTACTAGTATTAGTTGCAATAGCCGTAGTAGTAATATTAGTAGCAGTAGTACTAGTCATCAGGGTGGTAATAGTAGTAGTGGTAGTACTAGTAGTAATGGTAGTATTAGTAGTAATACTAGGAGTAGTTGTAGTAGTAGGAGTGGAAGTAGTTGTAGGAGTTGGAGTAAGAGTAGTAGTATAAGTAGAAATAGTAGTTGTTGTTGTTGTAGTAGTAGTAGTAGTAGTAGTAGTAGTAGTAATAATCGTCGTCGTAGTAGTAGTAGTAGTAGTAGTAGTAGTTGTAGCAGTAGTAGCAGCAACAACAAAAGTAGCAGTAGTCATAGTAGTAGGAGTGGTAGTAGTAGTAGTAATGGTAGTGGGAGCAGCAGCAGTCGTAGTAGAGGAGGTATTAGTAATTGTAGCATTAATTGTAGTAATAGCAATTGTACTAGTAGCAGTTGCATTAGTAATAGAAGTAGTAGTAGCAATACTAGTAGTTGCAGCAGTACCAGTAGTAGTTGTAGTAATAATAATAATAATAGGAGTAGTAGTAGTATTAATTGAAGAAGAGGAAGTAATATTAGTAGTAGTAATTGTAGTAGTAGTGGTAGTAGATGCTAATGTAATAGCAGCAGTAGTAGCAGCAGTAGTGGCACTAAGAGCAGCTGTAGCAATTATTGTAGTAGTTCCAATAGTAGTAGTAGCAGTAGCCATAGTACTTGTTGTAGTAGTAGTAATAGTAGCAATAGCAGTAGTTGCAGTATATTTAGTAGTAGTTGTTGTTGTAACTATTGTTAAAGCAGGTGTAGTAGAAGCAGAAGCAATAGCAGTGGAAGTAGTAGCAGTCGTACTAGTAGCATTAGTAGCAGTAATAGTAGTAGCAGTTGTAGCAGCAGCAGCTGCAGTAGTAGTAGTGTGGTTGTAGTAATATCAGTAGTTATAGTAGTAGCAGTAGTAGAAGTAGCAGTAGTAGTAGTAACATTAGTAGTAGTATTGGCAGTAGTAGTACTAGTAGCCACGTAGAAGTAGTAGTAGTACCAGTAGTAGTAATAGTAGTAGTTGTTGTTGTTGTAGAAGAAGCAGTGGTAGCAGTAGTAGTTATTATAGTAGTAGAAGTAGCAGTAGCACTCGTAGCCGTAAAAGTAGTTGTAGCAGTTGTAGCTGTAGTACTACTACTAATGGTACTACTTCTATTGCTACTACTACAGATACTACTTCAGCTGCTACTACTACTAGTACTACTAAAACACCATTACTATTATTACTATTGCTGCTACTACTACTCGTAATACACCTACCAAGACTACTACTGTTACTAATAGTGCTACTACGATTACTACTACTGTGACAATTAATACTAATGCTATATTTCAATTACTGCTACTACTACTACTAGTACTTCTACTGCTATTGCAACTATTACTACTACTACTACTACTACTACTACTACTTCTACTTGTACTACTGCTGCTGCTAATGCTGCTGTTGCTACAGTTACTATTGCTAATGCTACTACTATTATTGCTACTGCTACGACTACTGCTTTGACTGCTACCATGGCTACGAGTGCTGCTACGACTTCTACTACTACTTCAACTACTACAGCTACAACTATGACTATGACTGCTACTACTACTAGTACTACTATTGCTACTACAACTACTAATACTACTACTACAACAACAACTACTACTACATTGGCTACTACTACTGCTGTTGCTAATACTACTACAACTGTTACTACTATTACGACTACTACTACTAGTACTACTACGGCGGCTACTTCTACTACTACTGCTACTGCTACTACTGCTGCTGCTGCTGCTGCTATAACTCTTGCAACTACTACTACTACTGCTACTACTACTACTACTGCTACTACTACTGATGGTACTACTACTACTGCAAATGTTACTACTATTGCTACAACTACTGCTACTACTACTACTACTTCTGTTGCACCTACTACTGCTACTTCTACTGCCACTATCATTACAACTACTAAGTACAACTACAACTGCTATTGCTAGTGGTACTACTTCTACTACTACTACTTCTATTGCTACTGCTACTACAACTACTACTACTATTACTACTACTACTACTACTACTACTACTACTACTGCTACTACTACTACTACTACTACTATTACTACTACTACTACTACTACTACTACTACTACTACTACTACTTCTGCTATTACTACTATCGCTACTAATAGTACAACTTCTACAACTACTTCTACTGCGACTAGTACTACAACTTCTACTACTTCTCCTACAACAATAGCAACCACTACTACTTCTTCTCCTATAACTACTGCTACTGGTACTGCTACTATGCTACTTCCGCTGCTACTACTACTAGTAGTACACCTACCAAAACTACTACTATTACTAATAGTACTACTATGATTACTACAACCAGAACAATTAATACTACTACTATTATTTCAACTACTGCCGCCACTACTACTACTACTACTACTATTATTACTATTGCTACTACTACTACTACTTCTACTTCTACTATTACTACTGCTACTAATGCTACTCGTGCTACTGCTACTATTGCTAATACTGCAACTATAATTGCTATTGCTACTACAATGACTGCTGCTATGACCACTACCATGGCTACGTGTGCTACTACAACTTCTAGTACTACTACAACTACTAGCACTACAACAACTACTACGACTGCTACTACTACTACTATTGCTACTGCTACTACTACTACTACTACTACAACTAGTAGTAGTAGTAGTACTACTACTATGGCTAGTTCTACTACTACTACTACTGCTACTACTGCCACTACTGCTGCTACTATTGCAACAATTACTACTTCTACTACCCTAGCTATTGTTACTACTACTACTGATACTACTACTACTGCTACTACTGTCACTACTGCTGCTACTATTGCAACAATTACTACTACTAATACCACTACTACTGCTACTAGTACAACTGCAACAACTACTGCCACTACTAATACTACAGTAGTAGCTACTACCACTACTACTATAGTTACTACTACTACCATAGCTACTTCTACTACTACTGCTACTACTATTACTAGTACTACAACTTCTACTACTACTATTGCTGTTGTTGCTATAACTACTACTACTACTACTACAACTATTATTGCAGTGGCTGCTACTACTACTTCTACTACAACTACTATTACTACAACAACAAGTACTACTACTATTACTATTACTACTATAGCTACTAGTAGTACAACTTCTACAACTACTTCTACTTCAACTACTACTACTACTACTACTACTACTTCTCCTGCAACTATAACAACAACTAATACTACTACTACTACTACAACTACTACTACTGTTACTGTTACTACTACTACAACTTCTGCTACTGCTTGTATTACAACAACAACTACTATTGCTACTGCTGCTACTACTACTACTGCTACTGCTTCTACTACTACTACTAGCACAAGTATTACTACTGCTACTTCTCCTACTACAACAACAAACACTGCAACTGTTATTACTACTCTAACTATTTCTCATACTACTACAGCTACTGCTACTACTACTACTAGTACTACAACTTCTTCTTCTTCTCCTACTGCTACTTTTATTGCTACTACTACTTTTATTACTATTGTTACTACTACTATCGATGTTGACACATCTACTACTATTGCAACTACTACTTCTTCTACTATTACTGCTACTGATACTACTACTACTAGTACTACTATTTCTATTATAGCTACTAATAGTACTACTTCTACAATTTCTTCTATTGCTATTACCACTACCACTACTACTACTCCTACAACTACTATGGCTACTACTATTACTACTACCACAGCTACTACTACTAGTAGTAGTACTACAATGATTGCTACTACTATTGTTACTTCAACTATTTCTGCTACTACTACTACGACTGCTATAGCTATGACTGCTGCTACTACTACAACTACTACTCCTACTACTATTTTTTAACCTATTACTACTACTAATACTACAACAACTATTGCTATTACTACCACAACTGCTACTGCTACTGCTACTACTAGTAGCTATAGTAGTAATAGTATTAGAAGGAGTAGTAATAGGAGTAGTTTTAGGAGTGGGAGTTGGAGTAGGAGTAGTAGTAGTTGTTGTAGTATTAGTAGTAGTAGTAGTATTAGTAGTAGTAGTAAAAGTTATTGTTGTAGCAACAATAATAGTAATAGTAGTAGCAATAGAAGTAGTAGTAGTAGTAGCTGTAGTAGCATTAGCAACTGCAGCGGCAGTAGTAGTGGTATTACAAGTAGTAGATGTAGTAGTAGCAATAGTAGCATTAGTAAGTGTATCATTAGTTCTAGCAGTATGAGAGGTGGTAGGAGCAGTAGTAGTAGCAGCAGCAGTAAAAGTAGTAGTAGTAGCAGCAACAACAACAGTGGTAGCAGTAGTGCAGTCATAGGAATAGTAGTAGCAGCAGAAGTAGAAATAATAATTACAGTAGTACTAGTAGTAGTAGTTGAAGTAGTAGGAGTCATAGTTGGAGTTGGTGTTGGAGTAGAAGTAGTAGTCGGTGTAGTAGTATTAGTGGTAGTGGTTGTAGCAATAGAAGTAGTAGTGTTAGTATTTAAAGTATTAGTAGTAGTAGTAGTAGTAGTAGTTATAGTAGTAGTAGTAGTAGTAGTAATATTTGTAGTTGTAGTAGTAGTAGTGGTTGTAGTAGTAGTAGTAGTGGTAGTAGTAGTAGTTGTTGTTATTGTTGTGGTCGTTATACCAGTAGCTGTAGAAGTAGTAGCAGTGGTAGTAGTCTGAGTTCCAGTAGGAGTCATAGTAGAAGTATTAGTATTTGGAGTACGGGCAGTAGTATTTGAAGGAGTAGTAGGAGTAGGTGTAGGAATAGTAGTAGAAGCAGTAGTATGAGTAGGTGTAGGAATTGTAGTGGTTGTAGTAGTGCTAACAGTAGTAGGAGTTGCAGCAACAACATCTATAGTTGTAGTGGTAGTTGTTGTTGTATTCATGGTAGTACTAGTATTCACAGTAGTAGTAATAATAGCAGTAGTTGATCGACTAGTAGCAGTACCAATTGTATTGGAAGTTGAAGTAGAAGTAGTAGTAATAGTAGTAATAGTAGTAGTCATTGTAGTAGTAGTTGTACTAGTAGTAGTAGTTGTAGCTATTGTTTAGTAATAGTAGCAATAGTAGTAGTAGTAGAAGTAGTAGTAGTAGTGGTAGCAGCAGTAGTAGTAGTAGTGGTAGTAGCAGTAGTAGTAGTATTAGTAGTAGTAGTAGGACTAGTAGTAGAGGTAGTAGAAGTAGTAGTATGCGCAGCAGGACCCGCAACAGCAGAAGTAGTAGTAGCAGTATTAATAACAGCAATAGCAGTACTAGTTGTAGGAGTAGTGGTGGTAGAAGTGTTTGGAGTGGTAGTATTAGTACAAGTAGTAGTAGCAGTAGTAGGAATGGTAAGATTAGTAGTGGTAGTAGAAGTAGTCATGATAGTAGTAGTAGTAATGGTAGTTGTCGTAATTGCAGCCCCAGCAGTAGCAATAATAGTAGGAGGAGGAGGAGGAGTTGTAGTCGTAGAAGTTGTAGGAGTGTTAGGAGTAGTAGGTAGTCATAGAAGTTCTAAGAGGGTTAGGAGTAGTATTAGTTGTTGGAATAGAAGTAGTAGTAGTAGTTGTTATAGTAGTAGTTGAAGGAGTAGGCATGTTAGTGTTAGTAGTACCAGTAGTAGTTATTGTAGTAGTGTTAGGGTTATTAGTAGTTGTAGTAGTAGTAGTCGTAGTAGCAATTGTAGTAGTTGTGGAAGTTGTAGCTGTAGTAGTAGTTTTTATTGTTGTATTAGTGGTAGTAGTAGTAGGAGTTGGAGTAGGCGTAGAACAAGGCATAGTTGTAGTTGGTGTAGGGGTGGTGGTAGTAGTAGTAGTAGTAGTAGCAGCAGTAGGAGTATGGTTAGGAGTAGTAGTAGTAGCAGTAGTAGTAAGAGTAGTAGGAGTAGCACTAGTAGCTATAATAGTAGTAGTAGCAGTAGTTGAAGTCAGAGTAGGAATAGTAGTAGTTGTAGTAGTTGTAGTACTAGTAGTATTAGTAGTAGTACTAGTGGTGGTAGTAGTAGTAGTACTACTAGTAGTAGTAGTTGTAGGAGTAGTGGCAGTAGTAGTAGTTGTAGCAATAGTAGTAGTAGTAGCAGAAGTAGTAGTAGGAGTTGGGGTTGGGGTAGTACTAGGTGTTGTAGTAGTTGGAGTAGGGGTTGTAGAAGTAGTAGGAGTAGTAACAGCAGAAGGGTTGGGGTAGGCACAGTAGTAGTAGTAGTATTAGTAGCTGAGTAGCAATAGCAGGACTAGTAGCAGCAGTAATAGTAGAAGTAGTAGTAGAAATAGCAGTAGAAGTAGTAGTAGTAGTAGTAATAGTAGTAGTAGTGGTTATAGTAGTGGTAGTAGGAGTTGTAGAAGTAGCAATAGAATTAGCAGTAGTAGTAGTTGTGGTAGTAAGAGCAGTAGTAGTAATAGTAGTAGTAGTAGTTACGGTAGTATTAGTAATCATAGTAGTAGTCATATTAGGAGTATAGTAGTAGTAGTTACGGTAGTATTAGTAATAGTAGTAGTAGTCGTACGAGGAGTGTAGTAGTAGTAGTAGAAGTAGTATTTGAAGTTGTAGGACTATTAGGAGTAGTAGAAGTAGTACTAGTAGTAGTAGTAGGAGGAGTGGTAGTTGTAGTAGTAGTAGTAGTTATTGTTGGATTGTTTGGGGTAGTAGTAGTGGGAGTTATAGTATTAGTAGTAGGAGTAGTAGTATACTAATAGTAGTAGTAATTGTTGTTGTTGTTGTAGTCGTAGTAGTAGTTGGTGTAATAGTAGGAGTAGGAGTTGGAGTAGAAGTAGTGGTAGGATTTGTGGTAGTAGTAGCAGTACAAGTAGTAGCAGTAGCAGGGGGTAGGAGTAGTTGTAGTAGTAGCTGTTGTATTGGAAGTACTAGTAGTAGTAGTAGTAGCAGTTGTAGAAGTACCAGCAGCAGCAACTGTAGTAGTAGTAGTAGTTATTGTAGTAGTAGTAGTACCATTGGCAGTAGTAGTAGTCAGAGTTCGAGTAGGGGTAGTCCAATTAGTAGTAGTTATTGTAGTGGCAATAATAGGAGTCATTGTCGGAGTCGGATTTGGAGTTAGAGTTATAGTAGGAGTTGTAGTAGTTGTAGTAATACAAGTAGGCATAGAAGTAGTAGCAATTGTAGAAGTAGGAATAGCATAGTAGTAGTAGTAGTAGAAGAAATAATCATGGTAGTGCTAGTGGTAATAGTACTAGTAGTAGTAGCAGTATTGGAAGTAGTTGCAGTAGTAGTAGCAATTGTAGTAACAGCAGTAGTTGCATTTGTAGTGGTAACAATAGTAGCAATTGTGGTAGTTGTTGTAGTTGTTGTAATAGTAGTATTAGTCAGAGCTGTAGGAGGAGTAATCATTGGAGTTGCACTTATTGGTATTGTGGTAACAATAGTTGCTATAGCAATAGTAGTAGTTGTAGTAGTAGTAGTAGTAGTAGTAGTAGTAGTAGTAGTAGTAGTAGTAGTAGTAGTAGTAATAGTAGTAGTAGTAGTAGTAGTAGTAGCAGTAGTTGTAGAAGTAGTAGTAGGGATAGTAGTTGTAGTTGGAGTAGCAATAGTAGTTGTAGTAGCAGTAGCAATAGCAGTAGTAGTAACAATAGCATTAGTAGTAGTAGTAGTAGTAGTCATTATAGTAGTAGTTGTTGTTGTTGTAGTAGTAGTAGTAGTAGTAGCAGCAGCAGCAGCAGTAGGAGTTGTAGTTGTAGTAGTAGTAGTTGTTGCTGTTATTGGTGTAGTAGTAGAAGTACTAGTAGTGGTAGTTGTGGTAGTAGTAGGTGTAGCAGTAGGAGTAGGAGTTGGAGTTGTAGTTGTAGTTGTAGTAGTAGGAGGAATAGTAGTAGTATTAGTAGGAGTTGCTGTAGGAATAGTAGTAGGGGTTGTAATTGTTGTAGTGGCAGGAGTTGTAGTAGTAGTACTATTAGTAGTAGTGGCAGTAGTAGAAGTAATAGCAGTAGGAGTTGTCATAATAGTAGTAGTAGTAGCAATTATAGTCGTCGTAGTAGTAGTTGTTGTTGTTGCTATTGTAGAAGTAGTAGTACTAGTAATAGTAGTATTATTTTCAGTAGTAGCAGTAGTAGTAGTGGTAGTTGCAGTAGTAGTAGTAGTGATAGGAGTAGAACTAGTAGTCGTACATTTAGGAGTAGGGGCCGCAGTACGAGTAGTAGTAAGAGTTCGTGTAGGAGTACGAGTAGTAGTTGTTGTTGTAGTAGCATTTGTAGTAGTAGTACCAGTAGTAGTGGGAGTAGTGGTAGTAGCAATTATACTAGTAATAGAAGTAGTAGAAGAAGTAGTAGTTGTTGTAGTTGTAGTAATAGTAGTAGCTATTGTTATTGTGGTAGCAGCAGTTGTTTTAGTAGTGGTAGTAGAAGTAGTAGCCGAAGTAGTGGTATAAGTAGTAGTAGTTATTGTAGCAGTAATAGTAGGAGTAGTAGTAGGAGTAGTAGTTGTTGTTGTAGTACTAGTAGAAGTAGTAGCCAAAGTAGTAGTAATAGATGTAGCAACAACAGCAATAGTAGTAGCTATAGTAGTAGTAGTGTAAATCATAGTAATAGTAGTTGTAGTAGTAATCAGAGTAGTAGAAGTAGTAATTGTAGTAGTAGTAGTAGTAGTGTTTGTGTTAGTAGCAGTAGTTATTGTTATTGTTGTAGCAGCAGTAATAGCAGTAGTTGTTGTAGCAACAGTAGTAGCAGTAATAGCTACAAAAGAAGCAGTAGTAGTACTAGTTGTAGCAGCAACAGCAGCAGTGGTAGTAGTAATACTAGTTGTAGTATTACAGGTAGTAGTTGTAGTAGTCGTACTAGTAGTGGTTGTAATAGTTGAAGTAGTAGAAGTAGTAGTAGCAATAGTAGCAGTAGTAAGTGTAGTAATAGTTGTACTAGTAGGAGAAGTAGTAGGAGCAGCAATAGTAGTAGTAGTAGTCATGCTAGCAATAGTAGTAGTAGTTGTAGTAGTAGTGTAGTAGTAGCATTAGTTTTCATAGTAATAGTAGCAGTAGTTGTCACAGTAATAGTAGTCGTAGTGGCAGTAGTAGCAGTGGCAGCAGCAGTAGTAATAGTACTAGTAGTAGCATTAGTAGTAGTAGTAGTCGTAGTAGTATTAGTGGTAGTAGTCGTAGGAGTAGTAGAAGTAGTGCTAGTATTAGTAGTGTTTGTACCAGTAGTAGTACTAGTAGTAGTCGTTATTGTAGTAGCAGCAGTTGTTGTTGTTGTAGTAAGAGTTGTAGTAGCAGCTGTAGTAGTAGCAGTAGTATTCGTAGGAGTTGGAGTAGAGGTAGTAGTAGGAGTTGTAGCAGTTGGAGTAGAGGGTTTTGTAGTAGTTGGAGTAGTAGTAGCAAAAGGAGTTGGGGTAGGTGCAGCAGTAGCAGTAGTAGTAGCAGTAGTGGAACTAGGAGCAGTAGTAGGAATAGAAGTAGTAGTAGAAATAGCAGTAGAAGTAGCACTAGTAATAGTAGTAGTAGTGGTTATCGTAGTGGTAGTAGCGGTAGGAGAAGTAGTAGTAGAAGTAGCAAAAGTAGGTGTTGTGGTAGTAGGAGTGTTTGGAGTGGAAGTATTAGTCTGAGTATTAGTAGTAGTAGTTGTATGAGTAGCAGTAATAGTAGTTATAGTAGTAGTTGTTGTTGTTGTGGTAGAAGTATTAGTAGTTGTAGTAGTCGTAGTTGGAGTGTAGTAGTAGTAGTGGTAGTAGTTGAGGTTTTATGACTATTAGTAGTAGTTATAGTAGGAGTAGTACTAGTAGGAGTGTTAGGGATTTTAGTAGTAGTGTGAGTAGTAGTATTAGTAGTAGGAGTAGTAGTATAGTAATAGTAGTATTAGTTGTTGTAGCAGTAGTAGTAGGAGGCAGAGGAGGAGGAGGAGTAATAGTAGTAGTTGGAGTTGGAGGAGGAGTAGTAGTGGCGTTTGCAGTAGTAGTAGCTGTAGTAGTTGGAGTTCTAGTAATAGCTATAGTAGGAGTTGGAGTAGCAGTAGTTATAGTTGTAGTAGTTATTTTAGTGAAAGTACTAGTTATAGTAGTAGTAGTAGTTGTTGTTGTTGTTGTTGTAGTTTTAGTAGTAGTTGTTATTGTTGTTGTTGTTGTTGTAGTAGTAGTAGTAGTAGAAGTAGCATTTATAGAAGCACTAGTAGTAGCAGCAGTAGTAGTAGCACTAGTAGTTGTAGCAGTAGTTGTATTAGTTGTAGGAGTAGCAGTAGTAGGAGTAGCAGTCAGAGTTGGAGTAGGGGCATTGGAATTAGTAGTAGCTGTCATAGTGGCAATCGTAGGAGTCATAGTAGGAGTTAGAGTTGGAGTTAGAGTAATAGTAGTAGTTGTAGTACTACTAGTAGGAGTAGCAGTAGTAGCAGTTGTAGAAGTAGGAAGAGTAGTAGTAGTGGTGGTAGTAGAAATAGTAGTGGTACTGCTAGTAGTAATAGTACTTGTAGCAGTAGCAGTAGTGGAAGTAGTAGTAGTAGTAGTAGCAATTGTAGTAGCAGCGACAATTACATTAGTACTAGTAACAATAGTTGTCGTAGTAGTGGTTGTTGTAGTTATTGTAATAGTAGTATTAGTCAGAGTTGTAGTAGGAGTAATTGTTGGAGTTGTAGTTATTGGAATAGTTGTAACAACAGTAGCTATACCAGTAGCCGTAGTTGTAGTAGTAGTAGTAGTAGGAGGAAGAGGAGTAGTAGCAGCGGCAGCAGCAGTAGTTGTAGACGTAAAGTAGCATAGTAGTTGTTGTATTAGTAGTAGCAGTTGTATAGGTCAATAAACAGTAGCTAAAGGAATGGCAATTGTTGTAGCCGTAGCAGTAGTAACAGTTGTAATAGTAGATTCGTAGTAGTAGCAGTAGCAGTAGTCGCAATATTAGTAGTAGTAGTAGTCGTAGTACTAGTAGT